>JBAMBK010002005.1:0-137155 GCA_037043435.1 Drosophila suboccidentalis | reverse complement strand
ACAGCAACAGCAGAATGCTCTAAGAGATGCCACTCTCTATCATGAGTAGCGTTGTGCAGACTTGACCACCGAACCAAGCATAGTGTCACCTTTGCGAGTCTAGAACCAGTTGAGAATTATAGGTAACAAGAGTGAAAAAATATCTGTAAAGCTCATACAGCCCTTTGTGCGCGGTTTATAGTTCTTAACCTGAAGGAGTTGCTCATTAGTAAAATCGCTGTTCTCCTCGATTCTCAATAATTCTAATGACTGATACAAAAGCGTCACTTAAATTAATGCAAATTATCAAATATTTTGTGCGAAAGTGTGGTAGTGAAAGTGTACGCAAAGTTTCGAGAATTGTATTGTGTTTGCTTAGCGTTAAATATTGTTAGTGCTTTTAATTTAGTTCTATCGTTGAGTGCCGTTTTCGATTTAAAGATAAAGTCGCGAGTGTTGATGAGGATATTGTGACATAGTCTGTCCTTAAATCAGACTCTTTTAAAGACGTGTCTGCGGAAAGAAGTGCTACTGACTATTATTAGCAAGTATCATATATTTATTAAGTTAAAATTGTATTTCTATTTATCAATTTCTTCAACTATCTTTATATTCATATTCTTTTGTAGCTATAAGACCAATTTAATTGTTTTTTTTTTTTTTTTGGTAGGAAAATTTAAATATATATTCTACATATTACGTTTAGAATCTTTTTAAATATGCCCCGTTTAAATAGGCTATCTGCTTCTCAACGATCTCAGATACGTAGGTTGCGAAATAGGCTTTATAGGGAAAACTCTCAAAATGCAGATGTACAAAGTCAAAATAACGCGGAGTTCCAGCGCGAGCGTAGGTCAGACGAAGCAATTAGAGATTTAGAACAAGCTAATGACACACAGAGACGCTCTCTTAGACGACGTTACAATACTAGACTCAGAGCTCGCGAGCGAGCAGCTAACACCCAAGGTAGATCTGATATTCGACAAGATCCAATTGTTAGGCAGGGAGAACAGGCAAATGATACTCTACGTCGTCGCTCCACAAGACTGAATCCTGATATTAGAGAAGTAGAGCAAGTTGATAATACAGAGGCCCATAGGATTAGACGCTCAGACTCTGAAGTTAGGGCTAGAGACCAAGCATTAGACACCCAACGTCGTCGCTCTAGAAGGCTTAACGCCGAAAATCGCGAATTGGAGCAAGTTAATAATACAGAGGCCCATAGAAATAGACGCTCAGACTCTGAAGTTAGGGCTAGAGACCAAGCATTAGACACCCAACGTCGTCGCTCTAGAAGGCTTAACGCCGAATATCGCGAATTAGAGCAAGTTGATAATACAGAGGCCCATAGAAATAGACGCTCAGACTCTGAAGTTAGGGCTAGAGACCAAGCATTAGACACCCAACGTCGTCGCTCTAGAAGGCTTAACGCCGAATATCGCGAATTAGAGCAAGTTGATAATACAGAGGCCCATAGGATTAGACGCTCAGACTCTGAAGTTAGGGCTAGAGACCAAGCATTAGACACCCAACGTCGTCGCACAAGAAGGCGATCAGATTCAGCAGTTAGGGCCAGAGATCAAGCGATTGATACTCTTCGAAGGCAGTTAAGAAGACTTGAGGGAACTTATAGGGATAACGAACAGCATAGAAATACTCTTCAGAGAGCTCTTGCAAGAGCTATACGTGGCCGTATATTAGAAAGACAACGAGATAGGCAAAGAAGATCCGAGGCTAGAAATGACACAACTCGTAGGACAATAGAGCAGGCGCGAAACACGTTAGTTAGAAGTCGGGCACGCGAAGCTGCACGACAATCAGAATTTGATGCAAATAGGAGCGTTAGTCAAAGGGTGAGTCAATATAGGAGTCTTAGTTCCAATAGGGAGGCTGAGAACGCGCGAAATGCAGCTCGCATTCAAGAGGAAAGGGAAATTAATTCGCAGGAGGATAGGGAAATAAGACTCAGGAGTTTGGATAGTCAGATAGCTACATTCAATAGGCTAATTAAATTGGGACCTGATCAGATTTGCCTTTGCTGTAAGGGTCTGTGGTTTCCCAAACAAATATCTAGACTTTCTCGAAGCTACTTGGAAAGCAATTGCGAGTTCTCTGCAGACATTTTCAGTCTCGAGAGTCAATATCCTTCAAACAGTGACAATCTAAAATTTTGTAAAACTTGCCACAGTAATATCAAGGCTAGAAAGAAGCCAAAGGCTGCCATTACAAATGGCTTAGATTTCCCAGTACTGCCAAATTGCTTAAAGGGACTAACTTCACTAGAGGAAAGATTGATTTCTCCTCGCCTTCCATTTATGATTATTAAGTCAATAGGCTATGAGCGTCAGAGTGCCATTAAAGGAGCTGTTGTTAACGTCCCTATTTCAGTGACCAGCATCGTCACGTCTCTTCCTAGAGCTTTCCACGAAGCAGAGGTTGTTCAGCTCCACCTCAAACGTCGAATGGAATATGCCCATGATTTCATAGTTGAGACCATAAGACCTTCCAAGATAATTGACGCAATTAGACATTTAGTGAGTACCGAGCTGTACAGGAAGCATAATGTTTCAGTTAACGAGCAGTGGATTTCAAACTTCACATCCGATACTGTTCCATTCGTAGCATCTCAAGCAGACACAGCCGCAGTCGAGGCACTATTAGCCAACGCTGAACAAAATGTGAATATGGAGCGACACCATTTAGATGAGGATCTAGAAGCTGAAGAGCTTAATCCTGGTGGTCAAGAAACTCTGCTTGAGAATAATGACCATGTACACAATGTAGGTATACCGAGAATCGCGATAGCTCCAGGCGAAGGCCAAAGACCCCTCGATGTGATTCTCGATGTTGATGCTGAAGAATTAGCATTCCCAAGCATCTATGCCGGTATCAAAAGGCAGTCTTCCGAAACATTTACAACCATTGTGAGATCAGAGCTTCGCAATATAGATAGAAGAGGTTGTAGAACGGATAAATTATTCTTCAACTATAAGAAGTTAGAGCTGATCAAGATTCGAAATAATATTTCAACCTGCTTACGTAAGCGGAGCGCCTCCAGCGCAATCACAGCTGCTAACGTCCTCAATGAAGAGTTTATGGGCAACTTAATTTGTCACGATGAAGGATATAGAGTTCTTCGAGATATTCGTTCATCTCCTGCTCACTGGGAAGAAGAAAAGAAGAAAGTAATGGCCATGATTCGGCAGTTTGGCCTTCCGACATTCTTCATAACTCTATCGGCGGCTGAAACTAAGTGGACAGAGTTACTTGTATTGCTTAAGAGAAATGTGGATAGGATAGAAATTAGTGAAGAAACAGCATCAGCAATGCAGTTCACAGAAAAGGCCCGTTTAATTAGAACAGATCCAGTAACTTGCGCAAGGTACTTTGACTATAGGTATCGGGAGGTCTTAAAGCTTATGAAAAAGCCAGGTGGAGTCTTCGGACTTAATTATGTTGTAAAGTATTACTGGCGAGTTGAATTTCAACACAGAGGATCGCCTCATATACACGGTATGTTTTGGCTGAAAGATGCCCCTACAGTGGACATCAACAATGATGAAACCATTCAAAATGTAATCGCCTTTATTGATCAGTTTGTTACAGTAAATTCAACCGATACTGAACTTTCTGATTATGTCGAATACCAGAAGCATAACCACGGACATTCATGTCTCAGAAAAGTGCGAGGACAGTCCATATGCCGTTTCGGTATTCCATTTCCCCCTATGCCTCATACAAATATTTTGAAGCCACTACCACAGGAAACTCAAAATCTTCATATTCATAAAGAAAATTTAAAGAAAATTCGTAACTTTTTAGTTCAACGTCACTCAGACGATATTATTAATAACTTAAGCATATTTGAGAACTTTCTTTCACACGAACAAGTGAGCCTCAGCTACGAGGACTACAAATATGCCATAAGATCTGGTTTGAAAAAACCTCAAATATTTCTAAAAAGGACATTTGCAGAAATTAATGTCAATCCCTTTAATATACCCCTCCTTTCTATGCAAAGGGCTAATATGGATATTCAATTCATATTGGATCCTTATGCTTGCTGTTGTTATATAATTAATTATATAAACAAATCGCAAAGGGGCGTTTCGAAGCTGATGCGTGAAGCCGTAAACGAAATTCAAAGAGGCGATCTGTCTATTAGACAAAAACTGCAGTTTATTGGTAATAAATTCATTTCTGCTACTGAGATATCTGCTCAGGAAGCCGTTTATTGTTGTCTAGGAATGGCATTGTCTGGAACCAGCAATAAATGTATCGATATTAATACATTTCCTCCGGATCGACGAGTTCGCATGCTCAGACCCACAAATGTCCTTCAAAATATGCCTCATGACTCCACCGATATATTTTTCAAAGGGTTGCACGAGAAATATATAGAAAGACCAAATTCCCTTGAAAACCTATGCTTAGCCGACTTTGCTGCAAATTACGAGTTTAGTAAGACGACTAGAAGGACTTTACATAGGGAAAATACTGACAATGATGGTAATGAAGAAAATAATGAGATTCTAGGTGAAATTTATATCGCTCTCCGTGATGGAAGTGGTTTTATTAGAGAAAGGAATCACCCTTGCATAATTAAGTATAGGACGTTCAATATAAACTCGGATAGAAATAATTATTTTAGAGTATTAGCTATGTTATATTATCCATGGAGAAATGAACAAGTAGAGTTAGTTGACAGAAACTGTGAGGAGGTTTATAACCAGCACGAGGAAATAATAAAGAATAATTTTCAAAAGTATAACTCAATTGATAACTTAGAAGACGCGCTTAGAAGGGCCATGGAGGCAGAGAATGAGGACAATACGAACGAGGAGGCTATAGTTGACGAGGAGTTTAGGGCATTGGCAATACCTGAGATATCTGAAGATCAGAATGTTGTTAATTTAGATGACAACAATCATGTTGACGAACCGGACAGTAACATTCGAATAGTAAAGCTACCGCCAATTGTTTCTCCAGAAATTTTGACAAGTTTAGTAAGATCTCTTAATTTAAGACAAAAAACTTATCTAACACACGTTCTTCATAATGTAAGGAATAACCATAATTTTTATGAGTTTGTAGGGGGAGGAGCAGGTGTCGGTAAAAGTAGGCTTATAGCAACAATATTTCAGTCTCTTTCTAAAGAATATAACCGTAGAGTAGGATGTGACCCAACTACAGCAAAAATTGTACTGTGTGCTCCCACAGGAAAAGCTGCTTTCGGAATCGGTGGATCCACCCTTCATTCCATGTTTTCATTCCCTTTTAATCAAGCTGGATCGGCGTTTAAGAGTTTAGGTCCCGATTTGTTGAACACTATACGTTCAAGGTTGATAGATCTCAAAGTTCTAATAATCGACGAAGTGTCTATGGTCGGTAGGAAACATTTTTCATATTTGGATCGTCGTCTCAAACAAATATTCTCCACTCCTGAGACTGTCTTTGGAGGAATTTCTGTTATCGTGTTCGGCGATCTCAGACAACTTCGACCAGTTGGCGACGGATGGATTTTTCAATCAAACTCAGTTATTAATAATCCATATGCTCCAATAGTTGGGTCTGCCTTGTGGAATACTTTTCGGTACTTTGAACTAACTGAAATAATGCGTCAGCGAGATGACCAACCATTTGCAATTGCACTGAATAACATGGCATCCGGTCAAATGTCGTCAGACGACATTGATTTACTTAGGACCCGCATTTTCGACGCAAGTCAAGTTCCAAGTGATGCAATTCACCTTTTTTTAAGTAATCAGGAAACTGATTCTTATAATAGAGAGAAACTTTTTTCCATTCCGACTGAACAATATATGTCAGAAGCTATAGATTCTATTAAGCCCGCAAATCTTAGCTCAGAGTCAAGGAACAGATGCCTGGAGTCGGTTAAGAATTTCAAAACACAAAAAACACAAGGTTTGTGTACTTCATTAATTTTAAAGACCACTGCCAAATATATGGTAACGGCTAATATAGACACTTCGGATGGCATAGTGAATGGAGCCTCCGGCATTCTTAAAGAGATAGGATTTAGTTCATCTAATAGCCCAGAAATTCTGTGGATTTCTTTTCTTGATGAAAGCGTAGGTGTAAGTGCAAGGGCTCAATGTAGTCATCGAGTGGAGAATTCTTGGACCCCTATTCATAAATGTGTTAAAACTTTTCAATATGGCTCTAACGAGCAGATTACCATAGATCGAAAGCAGTTTCCGGTTGTACCTGCAGAAGCTATAACTATTCATAAGAGTCAAGGAGCTACTTATAGACAAGTAGTTGTTCACACTACTCCAGGAATGCGAAGAGATTCATTATATGTGGCCTGTAGTAGAGCGACAAGTGCCGCCGGTCTCTTTATAGTTGGACAATTCAATCCTCCAAGATCTGATCAGCAATCCGCTTCAGAAAAAGAGCTTCGAGCATTACGTACCTCTAAATTACTTCATACGCACTTCAACTGTTTATTTAATACTTCCAATTTGAATATTTTTTTCCATAACACGGAAAGTTTGCACTGCCACATTAACGATGTGTGTGCCGATCAGTTAATGCTTCAATCTTCAATTCTGTGCTTTGTTGAGGCTTCCACATACTCAAACGAAGCATTTAATATACCAGGCTTCACTACAGCAGTGCGACTAGATTGCCCATCCCTAGCTAACAGAGCTCGACCAAAAAGAGGTATTCTCATTTTTATTAAAACAGAACTTTTCGAAAACATAAGCCTTTGTACTAGTGGTCGCAATTATTCTAATAGTAGGAACTTATCTTCTGCAGTGTTCGAGTTTGCCATTTTCAAATACAGATCTTTCGGATTTTTGATAATCTATAAAAGTCCAACCTATCCCTTATTAAAATTTGAAAGAGAGTTTAAAGAGATTTTTCAAAGGCATGCATTATTAAATACAAACTTATTTGTGCTAGGGGATTTCAATTTATGTCTTCACTCGATGACAGGTTGTTGTGGAAGGATATTTGATTTTTTAGTAAACTCTGTAGGTTGTAGTTCATTGTTAGACATAGCTTCATCCACAACAAACAGTGATACCCACATTGATTGGGCGTTTTCAAACATTTCCAATAGCAGCGCCCGCACTTTTGAGACTGTATATAGCCATCATAGTGGAATTTTAGTTACTGTACCGGGGGCGACACCTTAGGGTCAAAGATAGTACAGGTTATTATAAGTATTAAATTAGTATGTACATATATACATATGTACTATTAATTAAAACTCGTATATGTATGTAAATTTATTTAGATGTTATATTGATTTAAATTTTACGTCTTTCATTATTATATTCATATTTTATAAATTAGTCATATAGTATATCATCTGCCATTGAAGCTTGCAGAGTTTTTTATTATTTACGTATTTTTAATATTATCTGTTATATTCTTTTCTTTTTATTTTTTTTATTTTTTAAATATCTGCTGTTGAATTTTGCAGAATATATTAAGTTTTTTTTTTGGGGAACTTAGGGGCTTTTAGAAAGCTCAAGTCGACTCGTAGGTCCCCAAATTAATATTTGGAAAATGACCCCATTACAATTGTAATGGCCTCCCCGTGGTGTTCCCTGGGTAACGATTTTATGAAATCGGAAGCAAATTCGAGCGGCGGTAAATATTTATGTTTCATATGCTAAATAATATATATATTTAAATAAGTAACGGGTATCCTATAGTCGGGATCTCGACTATAGCCTTTCCCACTTGTTTTATTTGCTTTTTGTATAATTGTTGGTTTTTTCACAATTTAATTTACATTTTGTGATGTATAAATAAATTAATAAATTAATTGCTAGTATATGAGTTAAGTTTTGTAAATCACACTAATTTGATTGTTTATGCAAGTTGCTAGCAACATTTGTTGAAATTAAGTCGTCGCACACACACAAAATCTCTAAAAGATCTGAAAATCTGAAAGAAAATCTGAAAAAAAAAAACATTATAAATGACTATATACTTTTGCCATGTGTTTTTTCTCTGAGTGTAGAGATTCTTGGCTTCTTCTTTCAATACTGTTTGTGGTTCTGCATGTAGCGCATAATTACAGCTGGTTCGGGGAAAGGTTGTAACTGATGCGAACATGCTTTGTTATTTGTTTGAACATTTCTTCATTTCACTTAGTTTTCCTGGGCGTGGCAGCAAATGTAGTAAGTGTAGGTAAAACACCTGGACTATTTACCACCCACAGTGCAATTTGTTGACGTAATATACTATCATCAGAAATATGTGTATCGCCTTAAATGCCTCAATAATTTAATGAGAAATTTTTGGAAAGTCTTTTTGTTGATATTCCACACGCATCAGACTCATATCAATTTGTTGTTTATATTTCCCGTTAGATCGAAAGCAAAATATTTATTTTATTCTCTCTTTATATTCTAAGTTCGAAGAATTTTTGTATCCGCAATTAAGTACCATAATATTTCCCCAAGTATTTGCCCGAAAGTAAACATTAAATTATTTTGTATGCTGAGGTGCTTGCTCTTTGCTCCCACCCACCGAAACAGCCACCCAACCACCCAACCACCGCACCACTGTGCCACCCACATGACACATAGATTCTTAATAAAAAAGCGAATGAAATTCATTGATAAATTTTCTAAAACACACACCGCACACGATAAATTGCTCGATTGCCAAACAAATAACGAGAAGTGTTTGTATTTTTAATAGTTTATATACCCTGTAACCATTCAAGATTTAGATCATGCAAGGTCTAATGAGCTTGTGATAAGACAAAAGCAGCTCTGGAGATAATAAGGCTTAAAAATAAATATCAGTGAGTATGCTAAATATGAAAGATGTTCAAAAAAGTTTTAATTTAACAAATAAATTAAATTTCAATGCAGTATAAATTTAAAAATCAAACATCGACTAGAAAAAGTATTGGAAAATTATTGAATATTATCGAATTTTTAAAAATTAGATGAACATTAATTTAGAGATGAAAGATGAATTAAAAATACATAGTTTTCAGAAATAATTAAAGTTTGAAACAAGTTGAGACTTTAAAATTGTTTTAAATTAGTTATACATTTGAAAAAATACAAGTACGTAAGCTACAATTACGTAAGCTAAAATAAATTATATAACTAATATATTTAGAGTTCAAACTATGATTAAAAATGTATCTTACCTGCTTATAAGATATCTGAACGTTGTTCACTTATCTTCAAATTGAAGAGTTTATTTATGCGTCTCGATCGAATGTCTGAATGAATGATTGGTTGACTACTTTGTAGTTGGATGGTGTCTGTGTCGATTATTTAGTATTCCGTTTGCGATGCCCAATAAACAAGGCGCAAATGCATTTAATGCTCTTAATTGTAATGAAAATTAATTTTAATGTGCACGCTGCTTAAAATGCAATGGAAATGCATTCAAATGTCATAAACGGAAATACAAATTCTCCATTATATACTTGGTTTTATTTATCAATTTTAACTTTTTTTGTAAAATATTTATTTGTTTTATGTGAAACGAATTTCCACTTTTCTGGCGTCAAGTACGCGTGATATTAATTACACCAACGATTTTAATTTATACAAATATAATAGTTATAATAATGATAATAATTAAATAATGACTTCACACACACTATTTGTTGTTGTTGTAGCTCTCGTTGTCTGTTGGGCAAAATGCAATTAGCTTTTGGTTTGTTTTTAGTCTATTTTTGCTATTGATTTTGCGTCCATTTGTTTAATGCTGATAATCAAAAGCACGCAATCGCCAATTGTTTATAGTTTAGCGCTGTTATAATTTTAATTACTCGATGCCGTTAGCTTTATTTGGATGATTTCTGACGCCGGTTGTTGACGCCGGTTGTTGATTAAGGCTCCAGTCAATGCAAATTGCAATCCAATGTCAACGAATAATCATAATTCACTTAAAACGTGACACTTTGATTTTCATTTGTATTCAAAAATATAACGTGTGTTATTTTATATTTTATTTTTATTTCACATAACGTATACGCCGTGTTGATCGCCAAGCAACCGCACAATGAAAGCGCACAGAAGCAACTGATGGCCGCTCTGTTTCACATTACTTTTTTCGGGCCCGGCAAAGCGTTATACGCTTCTATTGATTCCTCACACACACACACACACGCACACACACACAAATACACGGACAAGGCAGGCGTGCGCACACAAACACACACACACACACACACACAGCGAGAACGCAGCGCATTTTATCTTGAAAGCAAAAAATACGCATACGTCATGTGGTACAAGCAAAAGGTACGCTAACGCAGGTGCAGCAATATCTTAATCAATTTTCGCACTGAACACCAATAAAAATCACATTGCGTTAAACAGCAACAACAACAACAACATTAACAATAACAATAATATGGAAATGGGCGTGTCTCTGCTTTATATCCGAGTTCCAATAAGTCGTATTTATTTATCTTTCAGAGAAGCAACCTACCCACTTTTATATACCTACATGTTGTCTGCTGTCAGTTTCATTCCAACAGATTGAAGATTGTTTTTATCACTCAGCCGTCGATTCGATTATCATGCCAGATAAAAGACCGCAAAGCGATAAATCATTTATTATTGTGATTATTTTAATTCAATTAGTAGCTTAAATAGTCTATTGACTAAGATTTCGCACGTTATCTCTTAGTAAAGCAAACACTGTTATCTTAATGTGTGCACTACTATTTGTAATCAGTGATAAGAAATGGTCAAACTATAAGCTAAACAATGATATACTAGCAGTTACTCTGTAACTAAATATTAAATATTTAAGTTAATTTCGTTTAATGAGCTAGGAATCTAAAAAAAGTTGTTTTAAAAATCTCAGATATTCTGGTTTTAAGTGGGGTAAATTGCAAGTATATTTAGTAACAAAACTGAGCTAAAAAACTAAGAGTTTTCTTTATAATTTTTGATAAAAATCAACATTAGTTTTTTATTTTATTATTTATTTTTATTTTATTAAATTATGCTTCTCAAATAATTATCTTAACAAATTCTGTCATCAGCTGTGTTTAATAGTTCAGATTGCCGTAAGTATAGTTCACTCTTTTACAGGGTATCAAATTGAGCTCTTTATTAATATGCCTGTGTATAAATTGTGTCTACTTTGCGGTCAGTCAATAATTGTTTCAATTGACAGTGACATTTGTGTGTATTCGGTATATCATTTCAATTGATGATACTCACTGCAGACAATATTAATGAAAATGTATTTGATATTCAGCTTTGATCAGCTGGAGATGTTACAGTATATACATATATGTGAGTCCTAATGGCTTTACGCTTAATTTAAGCTTTTAAAAGTACTCTAAATGATTTCACAAATAACTTTGCAGGTTACAGTACAAGAAAACGAACTACAAGTCGTCATCTATTTTAATACATTTTCAATATATTTATTATTTACTTGTGAATTGAATTAAATACAAACTAATTAAGTAAATTTTGTGCACACTGCTGTGGCTATAAACTTCAAATCACATCGATACGCTTCGACTCTTTGATATAATATGATATATTTCACACCAATACAGTTGAACTTTTCTATACAGTTGTCTGTGTATTTAGTCTGACTTTTAACAGTCTTCTTTTAGTAGCTACTGATACCAGTTTGTCTGCTAAATGCTCAAATTAAATTTGTTTATTTACTCGCTTGAAGCATGCGACACATTAAAGGGTATGTGATATCAGACTTTGGATCGTCAGAAATCAAAGCTCTATATTGTATACTCTTTGTGGAAGAAACATCCAAGCTTAGAAACTTTAAATTATAGTATAGAAGCAACAAATTTAAGATCTATTTATTACTTTAAATAAATGAAAATAGATTGAGTTTTTGAAACCCTAAACTTATCAAGCTGAAATTCGCATAACTTCAAGAATATACCCAAAGACAGGAGCTTTAAACGCATGGATTTTTTAGATTAAATACCATTTTAATAAACTTTTAGTAAATTATATAATTGACATTAAAGTCATCAATAAATGCTCGTTAGAGTATTTCATCTTCCACATTTATTTTTCCTCTGCCTTAAGTGCCCTTTAATGGACTTCATATTCAAGTTATCAAGTACTTTTTTTATGGCCTATCATCGTTGAAGTATTTACATTGTTAACACACACACTCGAGCAAGTCTCCATCGACACAATGTTCAATATTTATGCATAAAATTGAATGCAATTATGCTTAAATTCCACTTGAATGCAAATGGTAAAATGTTGACACGTATTTTGATTTGATTTATGCACATAAAACAATAACTGCTTGATGTTTTGCCAGAGAGAAAAGAGAGAAAGGAGGGAGGCAAATCATAACAAATTGTGATATGATAATGATTTAAATCATTTACAGTCTACGCTTTCCGCACGTGCTGTTGATAACAACGTGGGATAACAGCTGAAAGTGGAACTCTTCTTGTTGTTAGATAGAGTGAAAGAGATTTAGCTGGAAACGTTTCTAACCCGCTTAATGTCAATGTCAAACTGTAATTTATGCACAGAGCGAAAGTACTGGACTCGAGGTTAACATTTACTGATTTTGGATTTTTATATATTATTTTCAAATTAAATAATAATATTAATGCAATAATAATTATTAAACAATTTTATATATTTTTATTATTAAATTCAATTACATCCTGAATATACTTACATTTTTTATTTAAATCTATAATTTTTAATTCTTTATTTAAAATCATTTTTTATTATTTAATTTAGATAATTTTATGTCGAGTTTATTTAGTAGATAATTTAGGCTAATTTTGTTCGGTGTACTACGAGTTTTTTACGCGCACAAACTGAAAATCGGGCACGTGGCTGCATTTTATCAAATCAAATCCAACTCACGCCCAACTCAAAGGTGTTAATCAGTTAAGCATGCCAGTTGAACAACTCTCAGGGGGAATCTGTATATAAATAGTATGCTAGCGATTTAAAACAAAAATTTAATAAATTTATGGCCAGCTATAAAAATAACTAAGAAATAAATGTAAGACTCACATTTTATTCAATCCAATTTATTTGTCGAGGCTAATAGATTTATGCTGACAGTTTAATCGTCCCAACTCCTGCCAAGAGTTTTCTTTTTTATTATTACAGGTACCCAGTTTCTGGGAACTTTAAACGCTTCGCAAGACACCTGTCAACCATTTTGTATGTGGAATATTCAAATGACAGGTGTTAGATTTGAATATATGTAAAGTCGCAGGCTTTGATGTGGGTACCATCCAACCCAAATTGGCCATAACATCGGGACATTGGCAATGTCATTACCTCAACAGGTAACACAGAAGCTGTTGCCCAAATTTTACATATCAATCAACATGGCTAACTCAATTGCAATTCAATTTAAACTATGGAATAGCAAAAATACGAAATCTTGGCCCAAAGCAAACTTTACAGTCGTAAGCATCTGCGAATGAAGACCAAATTATGAAGTGCTATGCAAAGTTTTTCGGCCATTTTAGCCGCAGGCCAAAAGTTTTAGCCAAACAGCTGCCGCCTGAACGAGCAATTTCTTTCTTTTCCTTTCCTTTCCTTCTGGCCAAACTCAGCTTCACGCTCTTCAGATAGGTACGTGAGATGAGCTGATGAAGCTCTTAAAGTTCTGTCAGTTGTCAACACTCGAGTTTCCCTTGTTTCACAGGCGAGTCGGTAAACATTTATACACTGAGCGAAACGAAGAAAAGCTCGTGGAAGCTTACAATTTCGAATGTTGTTATTAAAAACAACGTTTTAGTAAAGTGTACAAATTATTGAAAACTATTTGAAAATTGTCCTGTTTAAAAGATGGCTATCACAGTTTTCCACATCAATTCCCATTCTGAGGAAAATTTACTTTTCTTAAAGAAACCATTTTCAATTTAAACTTTATATGTTGGCCTTTTATATTTATGTTCATTTAAATACACAATAAAAAACTCTCGAGAAACTTCTGATTTTCTAAAATTAGCTATCCGAAATTTCTGTGTCTCCATTTTTTTTCTTTAATTGTCAATTGCTTATTTTTAATAGACAGTCAATAATTACAAATTATTTTATTTTTTTTTTTTAAATGGGTTAGTTATGTTTTAAATTTATATATTTATTAATTGGTTAAGAAGGTTTTTATTTACTTAAGTCGATATTAAATAAATAAATAAACTATTTCAATAGCAAGGTGATACTACCTAGAAGGAAACATAATTTTAAAAATTAAAACAAATTAATAAAAATAGCTAAAACTTTCCCACTCAAATTTTCCACAAAAGAAAACAATTTAAATGAGCTAACTTTGTTCAGAGTTTTTCTTTCAGTGTGCCTACGTCAATATTTGTTTTCTCATGCAAAAGTTGGCAAATTGAAGCAAAGTTACAAGTTTTGTTGGCAATGCAATTGTGGGTGCATTCACGAGTACTCGTATTTGGCTTACATTTCATGGTGACTTTACTGAAAATAAAAAAAATTAAAAAATAAAATATGACGTGCAAATATTTGGCATTTGTTGCCGCTAAATAAACTGCCTGTTTGGTCGATTAATCCAATAACAAATTCATTTCGGCATTCGTATGCCTTAATTTGGCCTCTGTCCATAGTTGTTGTTGTTGCTGGAGTTAATTAAAATGTTGTTAACATTAGATTTCAACGCGTGACGATGCTAAAGCCCCATCGCCAAATAAATAATTTCCATTTCTTTATCATTTTATTTATTGAGGACGGCAACTGTCTGTGTGCTCTGTGTGTACTGTCAATGTTTTAATTATTTTTGTTTTATTTCTACTTTTTTATTTGTCTTTATTTTCCATTAACAACAACAAGCATTGCAGCTAAAACAATAAAAACAACAATAATAATAATAATAATAATGGGCCAACACTGCGTATGGGCAACATTTTTGCGTAGTTTCATTTGATCATAATTTTAGTGCACCACAGACAAGAATTGTGCGATTCTGGCTATTTTTTATGACCACATAAATGCGCCTGTGTGTGTATGCTTTAAACAATCTAACGATAAATGGAATTCCGCACAAGATTTGCTGGTTATTTCTGCTTCTTATGTGTACACTCGCCAAAAAGGGTGTTTGGATTTTGTCATGAAATTAAATGTAGAGCGGCAGATTATCTATTAAGCTTTTATATTCCTGTTCAAGCTAAAGACCAGTTTCCAAAGTCAACAACATTTTTCTAGATAATTAGAAAAAATATACAAAAATTATAGATCTTACAATTAATATTTTGTTCTCAATTTTTCAAAGTTTTTTGTTGATATGTCTATAGATAAAATTTTGATCTCAAGACTCAAAATTTCGTTTAATAAATGTGTTAAGAAGTTATAAAATTTGTATCAGTGTAGAGTATTTAGTCGTCTGCTCACCAGAAATATATGTACCACAAATCGTTCTCGTTTTTTGGCCTTTGCACATAACTTTTTTATGGCCGTCGCGGAAGGAAGCATCGCATTCATTGAATGGAAACAGTTGAGAAGAGCGACAGACAGACAGACAGAGAGAGAGATACCGAAAGACAAAGAAAGGGTTGAAGAGGAAGAATGAGACATCATGCGCATTGATAGATTAAAGAATTGAACGAATGGAATATTTTGATCTCGTGGAGGAATAACGAGTAACATTTTAATTGCTGTCATATGATGCCCAAAATTTATGCGTTTTGTGTGTTGACTTTGGCTCAGTTCAAAGATGGGAAAATTTTCCTCAAATTCTGCAAAGTTTTTATATGGTATATTATTTTGACTATTCTGCTAATTAAAATGTGCTTTTTATTTATTGCACAGCATGGAACATTTTTTAAAGAGGGATGTGATTAAAAACAAAAAAAGTACATGCAATGTAGCGATAACAAAATGCTAAATATCTATTATAATACAATAACATGTATTAAAAAATCAATAAAAAAATGTATATGAAAATATAATAAAATATCAATGTTTTTTTCAAACCACTTTAAGTTCAACTCTAATTTCCAATTTTTAAAAATCTTAAATAAATAAAATAAATAAGTAAAAATCGTTCAAAAATATTCTCAGACTGCTCCATTCATTCAGATATTTATTTCAGTCCTGATTTTATAACCCACAACTCTTATCAGCAATAACTGCTAAAAATTAAACGCCTCTTGTTGTTGTTTTGTGTTTACTTCATTGTTGTTTTGTTGTTACAAGAAAATTGGTTTTAGTTTATCAGTAGCCAAGAAGCGACTTAAGATTGTCAACAAAAGTAACAGCAACAACTGACAACTGGAAAATGGAAAACGCGCTGGAATGCCAAGCATCTTTAGCGGAATTTTTGATAGGGGGAAAAAACACACGCTTCGTTGCATTTTGTGTACACTATTTGAGAGTGTGACCCCCCTTCCCCACTCTCCACAACACACCCCTCTGATCAACATAACTGGCCCCCAGAAAACAAAGAAATACGAGAGTATAAACATAAACATGACTTTACTCTATCAGTTAAGACGCAGACATAAAAAAGGCAGCCGCAAAACTTGGCCCCCAAAATGCGTTGGCAGTTGGCTTCTTCTTCTTCTTCTTCTCATTCATTGTCTTCAGTTGCTTCTTCTGCTTGTTAGCCCAGTACCTAAAGAGCATAAAGGCTTATGGGTTTGTAATGAATCAATAATAATAGTTAAGAAAAATGTTTTTTATATTTTTTGTTTCTTTTATCATTTGATATTTTCATTATTTTGGGTTAAAGTTCAAAATGGATTTTTAATTTATTTATTCTTTTCATATAAGTAGCTAAATAATTTGAAGCTATTTACATATGTTATTTTTAAATGATTTATCTTTTTTAAATTTTTTTCTACTGGGCATCTATTAGTCGAGCATCTCGACTGTAGCGTTCTTGTGTCACAAAATGTATGTATGTCAAATTTAGCATGATGAAGACAGTATGGCGTGGGCAGAAGGCGGGGGGCGTGGCTGCTGCATGCAGTTGATATTGAAAGTTGGTAATGCGGGCGTTGCAAATTAAGTGCATGTAAAACTTTACGAGCCAAATGTTGTTGGTGTTGCTGTTGTTGTTGTTTGTTGTTTGCCGAAGCATAAAAGAGTTGCCAAAGTTTAAGAACGGCATCAGCTCTTTCGCTCTATCGCTGTCTCACTCGCGCTTTAACCATGTGTGTTGCGCACCAAGCCTGTTGAAGAAAAGAAAAGTGAGAAAGAGAGGGAGAGAGGGAGAGCAAACAATGCGTCTGCTTTTTAACAAAGAGTTGGCAACGCGTGTCATAGTAAACAAACACTGCATACTTTTAGGCAGTCAACTAAAAATGAGACTATTTTTTAGTTGTTAGGCAAACTCAAAATTGACGACGAGACAAGTTGATTAAGACAACAATTACACACACATCACACACACACACACACACGAGAGACATAATTGCATTGCTGATGTATAATAGATTCTCATATGACACCCATAATGACAAATTTCAGCGTGCAATTGGGCGTATCGTTCTGAAATGAAACTTGTCTTTAAAAGTGATCGCTTATACCCTGGAATAGGGTATGCCCGCTTCATCACAAAACGTGTAACACATTAAAGAAGCTGTGGCAGAGCGGTATTGGTAAAATTTTAAATAAAAAAGGGTTAAATAATAAAAAGAAATTAATAAAAATAAATTGAATTAAATGCTGCTTAAACTAAATTAGTAGACATAAGCATATTTATTACTAAGCAAGCAGGTTATACATATATACACAAAAAGCAGTTCAGATTGACAACAACAATTGGAATAACAACAACAAAAAGCACTTAGTCATAGCCACGATATGAGTTATAGTTACTATGATCAAGATTGTTGTAATCACGGGGCAAGCCAAAGCGATCGGATTGCCGGTAATAACCGTAACCACGATTGCGCTGACCGTTATAATCGGGCTGCCAATAACCAGAATATTGTCTCAATCCGCCATTACCTCCATAGCCGCCATAGCCGCCATATCCTGTCGTTCCAAGTATATTTGTTGTCGGATAATAGCCATTTCCTGTGCTCGGATAATAGCCACTTCCTGTGCTCGGATAATAACTGCCTCCAGTGCTGGGATAATAATTGTTGCTAGGATAATAGTATCCCGTATTTGGATAGTATCCCGTGTTGGGTCTATTGTAGTAACCATTGTTGTAGTTGTATCCATAGCTGGGATAATTGTTGCCATAGTTCGGATATCCAGTGCCCTGGCCAAATAAACTGCCCAAGTTCAGCACTTGAGCGAAGTATTTGAAATTAAACATTTACTTAGCATTTGAAAACCTTTATAAATTTTACATTTCGCTGAGGTTTCTGCGGTGGCCAAGTCACTTCTGTTGGCATCCTGATTCGCTGTTGAAGCTTCTCCCCACGCGCCACACACGAGACCGAGAAACTACACAGAAAAAAACAATTAAATATATTTAAAGTAAAAGTTAAAAATTCCTTAAATTCATTTCTACCAAAAATAAAAATACAGAAAAATTTGAAGTGCGTTTAAATCATCAATGAAACTGAAATTTATAGCTTGACGAGTACACAGAATAAAGAAATACAAAGTTGAATTTGCAGGAGCTTCACAGAAAAGAAATCAGCTCAATAGTTAATTTTTAAAATTTTTAAAATTAAATTTAGCAACAGAAATATTATATAAACATTTTTAAAATAAAATTAATATATAACAAAAGTTTACAATGAAATTTTTATGTATCAAATGTCAGTAAAACATTCAAACATATTTTCTTAAATTTACATTGTTAATTAACCGTTTATAAATAAATAAAAAAATCTTTAAAAACGAAATGAATTCGCATTCTTGAATCAACTATTTTAGGACTTTAAGAAAATCCAAGTTCACCGCACTTTTGACACCGTTTAAGATTGATTTTATGTTGGATTTTTTGGTTCTGTGTGCTGAGATTTGTTTCCTCAAATTAACAGAATATTCCTTTCAGTTTCGTTGTCGCTTCGTACTTACCAAAAGCGTCAAGCACTTGGCAAACATGTTTTTTGTCTTGAATTGAATTGCGAATAATGTGAATAATTCGCCAAGGGAGACGCGTCTTAGTTTTAAGTTAACTGATTTGAAGAACAACTGGAAGTAAGACAACTGTCTGACACGACGTTTGTACGTTAAATAATTCTGTTTCCCAGCCGTGGGGCCAATTTATATTTTTCATTTTCCGGCTGAGTTGCTGCGTCGCCGTCGACGTTGACGTTGAAACAAACAAACCGAAACAATATAAAGCTTTGGGCCTGGTCGCAAGTCGCACTTAGAAGCCCAGTTAAAGTGACGGCTACGTTGTTTTTATTACTCATACGCCGCGTAAGCCTCCAATTGTGACTTCAAAAAATTGTGAGTTACGTTTTCAGGGCTGCACTTATGTACTTAATTATAAATAAATAATAGTGCTTAATTTAATGTGATTTGTAAATAGGTTCTTAAACATAATTATGTATTTTATATCAATTTAAAATTATTAATGTGATTTTAAGATATAAGAATGTTAAATTAAAAAGAAAGAAAATTATTTTAAAATTAGATTTCAGTTTAAGTACTTTATTATTCACTTAAACATAGTTTTGTATATTGTTTCTCTTTAAAATGATATCTTAATTCTGTCACATTTGCAGCCCTGTTGCATGTCGAGTAACATTTCTGATTCTTTCGTATTTAATACGATATCAAATAGCACTTACGACCTTTTGCCTGCTGATTATGTATTATTATTATTAATATTTGTGCGGACAGGTGACAAAATAAATGCCTCATTTTGTCAGTCTTTTGTGCGTGAGTCTAGTTTTGAGTTTTTTGGCTACGTTTATTTGAGCTTTAAACTTGAACAAAGAACAACAAGAAACCCAAAATACACACAGACTGAAACAAATAACAAAAAATTGTCTTGTTTATCTTGGTTCACAGATCGCTTTCTTTCATCTCGACCGACTGCTCGCTATTTTTATGAGAACTCGAGACCATAGTGTTTACTTACTATATCTTTAATTCCAATTATCCACACACTTACAGAAATATAGGCAAATCTGTGGCAGGGGGCCGCATTGCAAATATAAATTTTGCCAGCCATCGTGTATTTATTGTTTCGTTTCGTTTATTGACTTTTCTTTTCTTGGCCAAGCTAACGGCCAACGCGGCCAGCAAAGATAATAGCCCAACAAATACAAATTTCGCCCTTGAGCCCACGCACTAGGAAATTCATTCATAAAACTCAAAGGTGTGTCCGCAAAATTGAGGAACAGATAATCAACTAATCTAATTGGAAATAGGATGGGTTTCACTTTCATCTTTTACTTGTTTTTTGAACCTGTCATATTTCAACTTATACGTACGTATATCTTTCATCTATTTTTTCACACTCAACGTGTGAAAATAATTTGAGACTTGAAGCAATGCGGGAATTACAAACTTTTTTCAATATTGACTTGTCACAGTCGTAAAACAAAAAACTTTAACAAAAACTGGGTTACTTCGACGATTCAAGGTGAAATGTTGTACAAATTGTTGCTCTTTAAACTTAACTATAATATGTCGCACTCTCTTTAAGGTTGCGACATATTCTTATCATATTTTATGAGCTGCATTGCCATTTTTTGTAAGTCTTGTCTTGTCTGTCTTATTTTGTCAGCTTTCCTTTTTAGCCTTTTTCTTTAATACGGACTTATATCGATTTTCAAGCTACATAAATTGTAAAAATCAACACACTCTTGAAAATTGGAATGTTCTTTTAAGTATCTAGAGAAGTTATCTCATGGCTGTAATAATTTCATGCGCTACGAGCCGCAGTTAATAAAGTTGTAATGCATAGAAGGAGAAAGAACAAGGTAGACAACAGCAGAAAGAGAGAGTGATAGACTTTGAGATACGCTGTCAACAAATATAAATATTCAGAATATATAATTTATTTTTTTTTTTATTTATTCAATTGAGAGCAGTCGACCGAAAACATTTACAAATCTAAAATAAAATTAGTAAATCTAGAATTATATTAAAATTAACTAACACATTGCGTTTGTAATGGATTTGAATATTTTGAACAGTTCAGATATACTCAGTCAATTATATTTTAAAATAATTAGAGTTAAAACTTCACATGACTATTGACAATTACTACTCATACCTGGAATCAACTGATTATTCTTCATTTTATTATTATTGTGATTAAATTCAGATCTG
The DNA here is from genome assembly GCA_037043435.1 of Drosophila suboccidentalis. Lineage (NCBI taxonomy): Eukaryota > Metazoa > Arthropoda > Insecta > Diptera > Drosophilidae > Drosophila > Drosophila suboccidentalis. The sequence goes on along the minus strand of JBAMBK010002005.1, from coordinate 116,012 downwards.
TATTTATTATTTAGCTGTGTTGCAAATCCAAACAGTGAATCGAAAACATGAACAGAAAATTAATCGAGTTCTCAATATATCTCCAAATATAAATAATAGTAAACGTAGTCGTAGTCGTAAAGTTGCAAAGTCGAAAATCATCACTATTACTTAGGTCTAAGTATATGATATATGTATGCAAATCAACCTGTAGCTAATATTTTGGAATATATAGTATTATTGTTTAAATTTTATACTTTCGACTGCAATTTGTTTTCCTTTAACAGGGTATATTTAAGTCAGCCACGTTGGCTCGCAAGCATTCCCGACGTCGGACAAACAAATCATTATTAGCATAATTTGGTTTCAACTTTTATAAAAATTTAATTCACAATTCTCTTGGCTGACAAATGTTGTGGATTTGGTTTTTGGTTTGGATCTAGGGTGAGCTTAGGTGTGGAATCGTTGTTACCTTCAAATTGTAGCATACTTTTAGGCATCCCAGTAAATTATTCCATTTGACTGTGGCTTTAAAATTGGTAAAAAGTCGAACGAAAGAAAAAACGCTGTAGAGTTTTGAATTTTTCTTACATTTTATTTAATTTCATAATTTTCTCTTTAGACATAACAATTCATTTCTCCGTGTTTAAATCATTAGAGTAGAGTAGAGATTAAATAAACTATCGACTTATATATCTAAAGAAAGTGAACAAAATACATGTTAATACATAGAAATACAAATAAAAATGCATAATAAACAACATGTCACAAACAATCATATTTTTTTCCCATCGTTCAAACGAATGCGGAAAATTGGAAAACTCAACACTATAACAGTAAAGACAGATAGATTGCGTCAAATCGTAGTTGACAGGAAGCTTGGAGTGCATTTTGATCAAAATCTTTCTCAAAAAGCGAACACATTTATGGGTAACTTCATTCTCTTCTCCATTTCCATTTCCATTTTCTTTTCTTTTTGTTTTTCGATTTTTCTTCTTATTTTTTTAAACAAACAAATTTTTAAAGAGTATTCTCGTTACTAAAAACACTTACAACTAAGCAATTTAAGCTTGGGGTTAGTTGAGGAAGCTGCGGACTTGGGATTACGTGCTGTTGGAGTTTTTTGCTGTGCTGGGATTTTTAAGGTTGAAAGCATTGGGTGCGTTTTGGGGTTTTTTAGTTTCTTTCAGTGACGTCCAGACGTCCATAACGTGTTCGATGTCTAGTTCGATGTCGATTCTTTGATCTCAACTGCAACAGGTGCCTCAACCTTGGTTTCTACGGGAGCAGAAGCTGCAGCTACTGGTGCCTCAACCTTGGCGGGTACTACCTCAACCTTGACTTCTACGGGAGCGGAAGCTGCGGTAACTAGGGATTCTACCTTGACTTCCACGGGAGCGGAAGCTGCAGCTACAGGTGCCTCAACCTTGGCTTCTGCGACTGGTGCCTCAACCTTGGCTTCGGCGACTGGTGCCTCAACCTTGGCTTCAACTGGGGCAGAAGCCTCAGCGACTGGTGACTCTACTTTAGCTTCCACAGGAGCGGGTACTGCCTCAACCTTGACTTCCACGGGAGTAGAGGCTGCAGCGACTGGTGCCTCAACCTTGGCTTCGACAACTGGTGCCTCAACCTTGGCTTCCACAGGGGTAGAGGCTTCGGCCACAGGGGCTGCTACCTTAGCTTCCACAGGAGCAGGAAGGGCTTCAACCTTGACTTCCACGGGAGTAGAAGCTTCAGCCTTGACTTCCTCAGCAACTGGTGTCGCAACCTTGGCTTCGGCAACTGGTGCCTCAACCTTGGCGTCCACAGGGGCAGAAGCCTCAGCCACAATTGTCTCAACCTTGGCTTCCACAGGTGCGACTGGTGCCGCAACCTTGACTTCCTCAGCTGTCGATGCTTCAGCTACAACTTCAGTTTTCAGCTCGGGCGCATCCTCGGCATTCGTTTCGCGTTTCTTGTACGATTTGTTGGACAGATTCTGGGTGCAGGAGCATGGGCACATGCATTGATCCCTCGGCGATTGGCCCGAGAAGATTGAGTGTACGCTGAAGGCATTTGGTATCGCAGCGGGCTGCACGCCCAGCGGGAAAGGATCGAGTGTCTGATATTTACTGGCAGTCGTGTGCAGAGAATTCTCCTCGCAGTTGGCGTAGTATTCCTGTGGCAAAATGACCACGGGCATGAAAGCGATCACAGCACCCTTGGGTAGCTTATCGGGTGGATAGAAGGCTGGTAGTCCAGGTGCTTGTGGCACGACGGGGATTTGATTAAGTGACATGGCGTTCATAATGCTGCCGAAATTCGTGTTTCCATTGAAGCCGTTGAATTGTTTGTTAAAATCGACCGAGGCCGGGTTGGGATTGTTATTATTAGAGGTTGTGGATGTGGAGGTATAGGTGGAGGTGGATTTTGATGAGTGCGTCTTATCGGCATTACAAACGCAGGTTTCGCTGCTGTGGGCGGGGGGAGAGGGAGTTACAATGGGTTTTGGCTGTGGTGGAACGTAATAGTCGGTGGTTGGTCTTTCTAGTCGGTGTGGGTTCGGGTACGTAAATGGGTTTAAATGACGGTGTCGGTGTCGGTGGTGCTGGCTTAAAACCACTGGGTGTCAATGGCCTGTAAGTCGGTGCTGGTGTTGGTGGTTGTCTGGTGACCGTCGGTATGGGTCTGTACTGTACGGGTGGCACTGGGTTCTTATGGATATTGATATTACCCGTTGTTACTGGTGTCGTAATGCCCTTTACTGGTCTATCCGTATTAATAGTGATAGCCGGGACCTTTGGCTGTGCGGTCGGAATCGGTTTGTTGTTGTTGGGATACACAGGAACATGATTGGGAACGGTATTGGGGAAAGAAGGAGGAATATAGGTTAGTGGTGGCTTAGTTGCTACTACTACGGGCTTTTCGATCTTATGAACATAATTTGGCTTAATTGTTGGTGGCTTATAATTCGGTTCAATGACTTGTGAATAGGATGGTTGCTTTGGTGCAATTTTACCCGGTTCATCCGGTGGCAAATAGCCAGGTGTCTCCTTATCCGAATGCCTGGGATCGTTCGGGCTGAACGTGGGACGGGGTACTGCAAAAATGGATATACATTAAAAATTAAATTGTTATTTTTTAAATAATTTGTATGATTTACTTTGCGGACTCAGATTATCGGTACCGCGTCCTGGGGGTCCTGGACGATCGGGGCCGGGTGGGCCGGGAGGTCCTTTAGGTCCGGGACGATCTGGGCCGGGTGGGCCGCTAGGTCCCTTAGGTCCTGGGCGGTCTGGGCCGGGTGGGCCGGGAGGTCCTGCTGGGCCTATAAAAATATTTTAGTACTTGAACTCGATTAAAGTTGAATAAACCCACCTTTAGGTCCCTTAGGTCCTGGACGGTCGGGTCCATTAGGTCCGGGAGGTCCTGCAGCACAGTATATTATTATTAGATATCCAGAAATTACGCTTTATTTTTATTATCTACTACTAAAAGACAATTTTCACAAAAAAAAAAAAAAAAAAAAAAAACTACTATAATCATACCTGGTGGTCCGGGTGGGCCGGGTGGTCCATTGGGTCCCTTTGGGCCTGTAACAAAATAAACATTATGCTTAGGTATTCTTATCTTTAAATGGGAATTGCGAGAAAAACTTACCGCCTGGTCCGCCGGGTCCCTTGGGGCCTCCGGGTCCGTTGGGTCCGAAACCGCCGGTACCGCCGCCATCGCCATTGCCGCCCTCGCCTCCGTAGCCGCCCTCGGGTCCGATTATGTGCACATATGGGGGAGCTGGGGGTCCAGTGGGGCCTTCAACATGAACATATTTACCAGAATCATCATGATAGTACTTTCCATTGGGAATGGCTGTGCACGAGAAATATCGATAAATTTAAGCATAAATTGGAAATAAGTATGTTTTTAGTGTACTTTTTAAGGATGTGTATCGATATCTATGTATTTTCATTTTCTTTTTTAAAGGCGAAATTGGGGATAGGATTTTGAATAAACCATTTTCTTTTCTCAATTTTTTTTAATTTTTAATTTTTAGTGGTTTTCATCGACTGCTTTTGGTAAAGTGAAATTAAATAAATATCGATATACATTCCAAGTATTTCTTATTTAAACTTACCGCCATACTTTCCGCTATTTGCGCTACCACTATTATAATTACCGTTTCCTAAAGAAAATAGAGATAATTTTCAAGCAAAATACAAACGATTAATAAATTTTGCAATAAAAGTGATGTCAACTCGTTTTGTTTTTTGTGTATTTCATTTTTCAACTAGTTAATTTAGCTAGAGACTAACTACAATAATTTGTACTACTAAGTACTACAATGTAGATACAGATAAGACGGGACAACTTAGGACTAGGTCAAGTGCAAGGGAATCAAAAACCAATAACTAAATTGTCATGCCGATTAGAGTTTAGTCAGGGGTTTTACTTAGTGAGTAGATTAAACTGAGACCAAAAATTAGTAGGTAACCAGACCGTTAATAGTTAGTATCATTGCTTAAGCGTTTTTTGTATGTGGGCGTGGCAATGTGCAGTGTGTTTTAAATACTTGACAAATGAATCGAGGCAATCAAAAAGTGTGCGATGTGAAGAAGTGTGCGAGTGTGCGAATGTGTGTGTGTGTGCGAGTGTGTGTGTGTGTAAAAGAGAAGTGAATATCTCGTGCATGAAAGCAAGAGTGTGAAGTAGTCGTGTGTGAAGTGACTGTGACTGTGAAGTAACTGTGATTTTTGGTGCAAGGTTTCTCAGTCAAATGCTGGACTGAGGAAACAAGAACTGTGATAAGGAAATAGTTGGATCGATAACATGTGGGATTTATCGATTAACTCGTGCAGATAGTAAACAGATAGTGACAGAGACAGTCAAAGAGAGAGAGATAGACGGATAGATAATTGGAAAGAGAGTTCGATTTATATTTATATATTGCTTGATTGTGCGCTCATAGCAAAAGTGCTCTAATAACGATAACGATAACTAAGGGTGTGTGGGGGTAAAAGTGCCCTAAAATTGCCCTGCAGTGTTTTGTGTGTGTGCCTGAGATATTTTTCAGAATTGCATTTTGAAATAACAACAAAATAATATTTAAGAAATAGATTTATAAGTGCGGGTTTTTTTTTTTGTTTCTTGGCTGAAAATAAACAAGAATCTGCTTAAAATAGATCATAAATTTATATACATTAGCGTAATTTAGACATAAAAAATATATGGATTTTAAAAACAAACTTAGAGCTAGCAGACAAAAATTTGAACAAACCGTCGAAGGGGCAGCGACAAGAGAATTTCAGAAAATGAACAACCATTAAATGCCAGATATCTTTTAGAGATTTCGGAAAAATTTAAGAGATCTTCAGAGATCATTAAGACATTCCAAAGATATTCAGGAGATACCAGAGATCATTTAAAAGGTTCCCGAGATCTTTTAAAAGTCCCATGAATCTTTTAAGAATCCCAGCGATCGTTTTTGATCTTAGAAATTCCAGCGATCGTTTTGAAATCTCAGCGATCTTTTCTGAGAGACAATTTCCCTGCGGCTTGGTCAAATTTTTGAGCTGCACGTCGACGCTTTACGAATCTCAATTGGTCTAACCTGATGTGTAATCGATGGCCCCAGGAAAACCGGTACTGCTGTGCGAGTAGCTGCCGGAGTAGGCGCCACTGTGGTCTGAGGGCTGATGGTGATCGCCGTTACCGATGCCGCTGCCTGGCCGACCACCGAGACCGGTGCCGACATTGCCACCATGGCCTGGACGGATGGCATCGCCACCGCCTGGATGATGGGCATCACCGTTGCCGGCGTTGCCACCACTGCCAGGACGGTAGGCGTCACCGCCGCCCAGAGGTCCAGGGCCGTTGGCATCACCGCCCCCAAAGCCGGAGCCTTGACCGGGACGATAGGCACCACCGGCACCTGGGCCAGAGCCTTGGCCAGGACGGTAGGCGCCACCAGCACCAGGGCCGGCACCGTTACCGGTGCTGTACCGATCACCGCCACCGACGCCGGCACCGCTGCCAGGGCCGTAGCGATCACCACCACCGACTCCAGCACCACCACCTGGTCCGCCTGGTCCGTAGTTATCACCACGTCCAATATTGCCGCCAGCACCGCTGCCAGTGCGATCGCCATCCCTATATACCGGTTTTCCTGAGGCGCCGCCTCCCGCGCCGACTGGTCCGGGAGGTCCATTGGGTCCATTGGGTCCATTGGGTCCAGGAGGTCCCTTGGGTCCTGGGGGTCCGTTAGGTCCGGCAGGACCATTTGGTCCAGGTGAGCCGGCAGGTCCAAAACCGCCATTTGGTCCAAATCCACCATTGGGGCCAAAGCCGCCATTGGGTCCGTTGGGTCCGCCATTGGGGCCAAAGCCGCCATTTGGACCAATTGGTCCATTATTGTTACCAAATCCACCGAAACCTCCCTCAGAGCCCACCACATGCTTGTAGGCATTCGAATCTGGCGTATACTGTCCATTATCTGAAACACAAAGATTTGAATCCTGCCCAACACTGGCGACTGATCGAAGTCTTTAGCTCACTGCCACTATCGCCGGGTCGGAGAGCTGCCACCGATTGGAAGGAGGGCGCCTGATCGCCGGGCGAACCGTCATGTGTGTGTCCCCCCGTGCTGTCGAAGAGACCCTTCGGTCCCTGGTTCGGCTTGTGAATGGGCAGACTCTTCTGGGCCTCGCCCTTGAGCACGGGAATGTTGGCATTCAAGTGCGACGAACCCGAACCCGATGCTCCAACGTTCTTGTTCTTGTTCTAGAAATAGTACGAGTGTCGCCATGATCACACTTCTCACTTCTCTCAAATAATATTGATCTGTCTTACATCATCCACCACAAAGTAGGGTATGTCATGAACGGCACCGCCCTCGAATTTGCCACAGCCAATGGGGAAGTAGAGTTCGTGCCACTGCAGCAATATTCCTGGCTCTGAGCGTCCGCCTTTCGTCTCATTGTACAGACCGGGCGGGAATGTTTCCACGGGCTTCTCCGGCTCCACGGTGCGATAGCCATGCACATCGGCCACATAGTGTGTGGCTCGGAGCAGATTATAGGGATCGATCAGGCCATAGCAGCCGTAGGTGACGCCGTCGGGACCCCGCGTCTCGTGGTGGAAGTTTCCAGTCTTGCCGACATCGTAGCCATAACGATAGGCGTCTGAGCATTTGGTATTTTTTTTGGTATTTTTTTGTTGGTAGTATTTTTGGTATATTTTGTTGTTGTTGTTGTTGTTGGGAAGGGGGGATTTTTGAAAGATAATGTTTATAGAGTATAACTTTTGGTTTTGTGTTTTGGTATTTTTTTGGTATTTTTTTTGGTGTGATTGAAATTTGAAAATTGTGCTGTGAATTGTACTTGTTCAAGATTGTTGTTGCTGTTGTTTTGACCTGTTGCTAAACTGCCTAACATCAATTCAAAGTCTGCTTTTTGGGCGCTGCAAGAGTTTACGATATTACGATATTCGATAGACGATATACGATATTGCCTACGATAAGGAGATGAAATTCGAAATAGAGAAAATGTATTTTTATTTTTTTTTTGGTGTGTGGCTGTTGTTGATTGTGTGTGGTTGTTGTTGTTGTTGTTGATTTGGTTTGCTTTCATAGGTAATTTTGTCAGGAAATATACTTTTGGTTGACATTGTACTTGGAGTAGGGTTGGGTTTATGGGTGAGAGAGGAGAGAGTATGAGTATGCAAAGCCTTTTTTTTATATTTTATGTATAACTTTTTTCCATTAAGAACAAAATAAATACATAAAACTATATATAGGAAATATATATAAAAGATGTAGAGAGAGGAGAGAAAGAGTTTGATTGATTGATTGATTGATTGTGTGTTTTTATGTGAGAAAGAAAGAATAGAGAGTAGAGAGAGAGAGAGATAGAGAGTTTTGGTTGATTTTGGTTGAGCATATATATTTACAATTTTGAGTTTTTAGCTACGACGCAGACTACGATTTCTACGGTGAGTTTAGTAAAGCTGGGCTACATAAGAGCATTTGGGGGTATCAAAATCATAAAACAACTACAAGTAGATAAATGTAGATTGATTGATTGATTGATTGGTGTTGTTTTGTTTTGTTGTTGCTTCGATTTCGTTCGGGGGGATTAATGTGTAAGTCTTGACCTACAGGTGGGCAACCCAAGACGATTACTTAAAACAAAAGGGGGTAAAAAAAACTACTTAAAAACAAACAAATTACAAATTACAAATACAAATTGATCTACTTGGTATTACAATACGTTTTACACAATAAAATACTAACAAACTGCATGAATGAATGAGAAATAGTTATAGAGAGAGGGAAACGATGATACAAAATTTCAAAAACTAATATATTACAAATAACAATTACATGTGAGAAAAGAGAGAATTTCGATAAAGTTTTTATCTTTGTTTTTTTTTTTTTTAAGAGGTGAGATTAAGCGATGGTATTAAACAAATTGTTAAACGTCATTACTTACTTGTGTCAAAGTTTGAGGAATAATATTGTTGATTCGTTGTCTTTTGATCGTTGATGTCGAGAATCAGACGACGATTCTCTGCATCAAATTTGGCAGAGTAAACGCATTGCACATAAATGCAAGCGACGACCTGTAAATAATATTTAGAAAAGCCATGGATTAATACTATAATTTAATTTCAATATAATTTAGATAAATATTTATATCTTTAATATATTGTGTGTTATTTAATATTTATATAGACACACCCACAAACTTTTGCTTTTCATTGTGTCTTTTGTTTTTGGTATTGACTTAATTTACATAGTCCCCAGAGATGAGTCAAATCAGATGCCTCTACTCAAGGCAGTTAGTCTTATTTTGTTTTTCGCTTATTTACGTATTCAAATCAGCAGCCATTTAGATCCGGTTCGATACGTTTAGTTTGCAAAAAAATGTGTCCAAAAATGCCGCTCTCATGGGCTCTGCTAAAATGTCAAAGGCGTATGAGTATTTAAATCACGGCAAAATTCTTGTTTCCAGTAGATCTGACTCGTCAAACGTCAGAAGATGACAAACTTTAAGTCGAACTGGATTTAAAATTTATGTTTTTCTTTTTTTTAGCTGCACCTTAGTCAATTTTTGTGCGCATTTACTGTGCGTCACCTGTAGATACAATTTGTATCTTTTGGCTGCATCCGAAAGTTACGCAAAAAACCAGTTAAAACTGTGCTGACAGCTATGCTCAATTAGCTTAGTTCTCAACGACATTTGACAGCCAAATAAAAGTTAATTGAATAGCGTTAAAAATTCTATTAATTTGACTGCGACCATTCACTTCTTTAGCACTTGAATCTCTTACGCAATCTTTGAGATACATTTGAATGTATTGAAAACAAAAAAAGCAGTTGGATATTAGCATAAATAAACTCGTAGCAAGTATATTAGCATACATACTTAGTTTGTGGACTATAACTCATTTTAAGTTTCCGGCAATGATCGAAACTTCCTTATAACGAAACCAGTTCCAAATATCTGACAAAAACATATCCCAAATATAGAATTCATTATGCAATAATTCCTAAATACTTATGTGAGGTTACTTAATGAAAAAGTTAACACTATTTGGCCTTCATATTAAGCCAAATAATTAATTGTTGATCTAAGCGAATTAACAATGGATTAAGTTTTTTTAAGTTTTATAATTTTTGCCCCTTGATCAAAATTTTAAAAATATTATTTGTTAACTGTTTTCAATTTTAAATTATGCTTTTAAGTTTTAAAGAATATTTTATTTAGTTTTAAAATCTTTATTTTTATCATTTCATTTAAATTTGTATTTTTGGCATTTCAAACTGCATTTTATCTAAACTATTTATGACTTGTGTTAACAATGGCTCTTAATTGTCAGGCTTAACGCATTTTAAGGGCCATAAATTGATGCCAAAGAGTCACATTTGAATTGCGATAAGGTCAATAATTTTATAGCCGTTTGGTTTATTAATATCATATTGCTTATATTATAAATATCAACATATCAACATCATATGAAGGGGACAGTTTATTTGTCTGTCTATTTGTTCGGTAGCAGCGGCCCTCAACAGACTGTAGATCCAAGAAGAAGAAGAAGCTGCAGACTTTGCACCACAATGGCCATTGGTAACTCATTAATGCAAATTGTTTTAATGGCCAACAACGAGGCTCAAAAAACTGCGCATTGATTGGCAGCCTCAAGATTCCGGACTTGTTGCAAAAAAAATAAATTTTTTTTATATTAAAAAATTTATGCAGCTGCCGATGATGATGCGATGCCAAGGTGCCAATTTTGGTGGTGCTGGTGGTGCTCCAAAATATCCACACATTTAAAATCATATTTCAAGTCTTGTTTCGATATGTAGTTTTCATTTATTTATTGCAGCTGCTGACAACAAAGGTCGCCCTGTCTTCTCTAGTCTTGTCTTCTCTTGTCTCTAGTCTTGTCACCCACATATCATGCAGCAATATTAACGGTCTCTATCTGTATCTCTACCTCTCCCTCTCCCAATCTAGTTGTCTTTGTTTGTTGCACGCATGATTCATTTGCAACATTGAACTTTTTTAGACCCCGCAATGCGTTTTATTAATGTTGTGGCTTCAAAACTTTGGCAGCACTACAAAAAAAAATGCTTTTTGTCATTGTGAACAATTTGTAAATTTTGAGACAATTTTTCGAGTGGGAGAAGAGAAATGAATGAAAAATCAATTTATCTAGATTTGTTGCAATTTAAAACTATTTATCATTTATATAATTTATTTAAAAACTGAAAGGATGCGAAAAAAAGGAAATTTAAAATGTTCAAATACCCTTTTCAAAGTATTGAAACATTCATTAATATATTTATCAGAAAGTACAAAGCCTTGCCATGGATTTAACTGAAAGTGGCAGCTACTAAAGTGAATTTTAAGGTAGTTTTTTTAATAGATGCAATGAATCAAGTGGCCAACTGGCAAGGTCAACTTTAATGAGCCAAAGTCTTATTAATTGTATGAAATATTTTTGTACACATTAATTTCTAGCAGCTGTAAAAAATATGCAAATTAAAAATTGATCCGAAATGGCAAATAATACAATTTACAGCATTTCCAAATGAATTGAACACAGCGGGGTTGCTGAGACAAACCCCGAATAATTATTATTGTGATCGACAAACCCTCACATGTGAGTATTTAAATTCAACATAATTGAGTCAATTAATTTGACTGGCCACGCCCAATTAACAGTCAAAATTGCCACCCACATGGGCAATTGCATAACATAGCATTGGGAGCATTTTATCAGGGTTAAAGACTGGATTAATCTGTTGTACTTGTGCTTGATTAGTTATTGGCAAGTGTGGCATGCCCCCAAGTGTGAGGTAAGACGCGTCTAGCCAAATCAATTATATTGACAATTTGAATAAAGCACTTGTGGCATGTGGGCCAAATTGACAGTTGGCAACAGTGGCGGCATTTTAAAGTTCATTTGTTGGTGTTGTGCTGAGGTGCGTGCAACAACGGCAACAACGGCAACAACTGTCAGTGGCAACGTCAGCGGCAACTTGCTGCTCGTATATCAAATGCAACTCGCATGTGAATTGAGTTTGAGTTGAAGCTGCGTTTTGTGACTGGCAAGAGTTATGTTTACGCATGGGCGTAGTTAGAATCATACCTGTTAAATTTCGATAAGAATTACTAATCAATTAAATTATTATATATAAAGTTAACTTTTGAAAAGTTTGTGACTTAATAACAATATTTAATAATATAAAATTATTACAATTATTCAAAAATAGTCAGAAATAATCAAAAATAATCTTTTTAAGTAGTCGGATTATTTTTGATTATTTCTAATTATTTTAATTTATTTTTTTTAGATTATTTTTGACTAAATAATTAAAAGGCGAAGAAATTTTGTGCATACCAAAATAACATACATAATGCAAATTATAATCTGAACTGAATTTCTCGATAATATTTTGTCATTGAATTCTGTATATATAAAATCCTAACTGACTAACTGAGCACTCTAAGGTCCAAAACGGTAAGAGCTAGAAGGCTCATATAACTAAAGCATTAAAAGCTTTAAGTATTTTTATCAGTTATGTTATTGTATTTAAATCTTGAAATCAGTTTCCAACTTATTATGTTCAGTTAGAGCACATAACTAATTTATTCATAGACAATATACACATGAAATTTATAAAGATTTACGTTATTTTATATTCGTGTAATTAATAATGGCAATTAATCAAATTGCTTGTACTACTTAACGTAGCACTAAATGCCATGTAAATATTCTAAAAAAATATGTCATATTTTCCCAACACCTTTTTAGCTGTGGGGGGGTCAATTGCCCCCTTTGCCGATACCTTTCTACGCCCCTGAGTGTGACCCAAAAGTTCTGCCAGCCTTGTTGCTGTCGCATTCGCTGCTGTTGCCCCAAGAAACAACAACAAGAACAGAAGAACAACAGCAACAATGAGCTATGAATCTTGCATACTTTTGCATAAGATGTCAGACCCAAAGACAGACAACTGGGCGGTCTAACAGAGGCAACAGTCACAATTCATATATGTAGATAGATATATTTCTATATATAAGTACATATATCTGTATATTAATCGAGTTGTTCGCACGCACACACTTTGTTTACATGGCAAGCTACAACTTCAACATAATCAACGTAATCATCAGCAGCAGCATCATAACGATCATTACGAGTTTGGTAATCATCATAATCGAAGGCATGCCCGTTATGGGCAAACAGGTTTTAGCCACGATTTCGTTTTCAATCTCTGCCATTTCGACTGCCCTTTTCGCGTCAACGAAAACCTTTTTTTATCGTTTTTTTTTCTTTTCTTACACCTCAAGGTCAATTGGCATCTTTGGTGCATGCAAAAGACAACAACAATAACTAGGCATATGAAAAATACGATATGTTTTATCATAAAATGCAACTGCTTTGGGCGGAGCTTTGACCTTAATCGATCGACACTCACGAAACTGCAGTTTATTTATGAATATCGCTCAGACTGCAGCTTTATATTGAATTTTGAAATTGTTGAATTAAAAATGCAAGTTGATTGTGCAACTTTTTTTTAAATTAAGCGCGAGCTACAGATACAGATATTTAAATGAGGCAAAGCGGCAACAAGTTAACCATATAAAGAGTTATTGGACTTGACTTCGAAGTTCTAGCCATTGGCCAAAAAACGAGTATTTCCAGAACTAATTCAATGGCCTTTTTTTTGGATTTTCCAGTTAATCCAGACACTGATTTAATTAGCGCAGAATTTGTTTGTTCGACTAAAACAAGAATAGCGCTAATGAGTTCATTGATATCAGGCAAAGACGTCATCACAGTACAGTAGATACTCTTAAGAAGTAGTATTATTAATAAATATATCTTATTTATCTTGTGAGCCAAACTGTCAGCCAATACCTGATTCAATTAATGGCTGTACTTTCAGTCAACTAATTAAATTTAATAGACCAAGCCAAAGCTGACATCATTTGTTTTGGACATATTTTAAATATTTATATTTAATTTTATAAATTTTAAAAATTACTTGCACTTTCTTACGGCGACTTTTGGCATTTTCAGCAAACACATTTATCTAAAATCTATCGTTTTGTGTATTGTTTTCGTTTTTATTTAAACGAGAAGCTCTCAAGATTCTATTTTCTTCATAACTTATTTGCCAAACTGTCAGCAAATCATTAATTCAATTTATGGCTGCAATTTTTTTTCAACTAATTAAATTTAGTTGACCAAACAAAAGCTGACATCATTTCATTTTAAAATATATTTTATATAAATTTATTTATATAAGTTTTCAAAAAAATACTTTTACTTTCGTTCGGCGACTTTTGACATTTTCAGCAGGCACATTTATCAAATACCTCTCGTTTTGTGTATCGTTTTCATTTTTATTTAAACGAGAAACCCTCAAGATTTCAACTCCCCACTTTGCTCCTCCATTCTTCAAGCAGTTTCGTTTTTTTTCGCTTCGGCTATTTGCCGTTTTGTGATTTTTTTTGTTTATTTAATCGTTGACGAATCTTTCAATAGCTAATTTGCATTTCTAGATTTTGAATTATAGATATAATATCAAACTTAGCCTGTTTGCCTTTCAAAACCATAAATGCCTCATTGGTTGACTTAATAAGCAAAGACTTAAAAGACTTAAAACGTTTTCTTGGTTTATTTCCTATTGAAAGTGAAGAAATTGCTGAGATTCACTGAGTAAAAGTGAATGTGGCTTAAGAACTGAAAGTGAATGCGTTATGAGGTAATCGTTGCAGACATTAGCCATTGTTATCGAGTCGAAACTATCATTTATTAATTTAGTACCTCACCTCAAAAAGAATCATTAACAGATTTAATAATTGCTTGTAGCTTGAAAGAAGTTATGCAAATGTCAAGGGCGACAGTTTTGAGAAATGTTATCGAACTTAGAGTTCAAATCTCAACTGTTCTTTAACTATCAGTTTTTATTTAAACTAATTTACTATTTACTATTTTTTTATAGAGTAAATCGATATTGCATGTCGATAAATTAAATTTCGAATAAATAGATAAAGGTTTACTATTTTGTATCGAGTAAATCGATATTTTTATCGATAAATGAAATTTTATTACTATTTATTATTGAGTAAATCGATATTTTTATCGAAAAATGAAATAGCAATTAAATAAATAAAGGTTTACTATTTTGTATCGAATAAATCGATATTGCTTATCGATAAATGAATTTCGATTAAGTCAATAAAGGTTTACTATTTTGTGTCGAGTAAATCGATATTTTTATCGATAAATTATATTTTATTTCTCTTTCTTATTGAGTAAATCGATATTTTTATCGATAATTGAGATATCGATTACATGCAAACTGTACTTTATCTGTTTGATATGTGCCAATTGTCAGTGTTGTAATCGATAGCAACTTTATCGAGCTTATCGCCAATATTAAAGTCATTTTCTGACTACATTATCTCAACGAAAACCCGCTCGAAACTGTCCATAAAGACAATTTATGACTGTGAAGAAAACTGTAAAACGCAATCAAGCGTTTAACGCCATCATTAAATGGCTTGTAGAACACCATTTTGACGGCCAGTTTATATTGGGCCCAAATAAGGGCTATAAAACTAGCGGCTCGTCTCCAAGTTATACATACGAAAACTACTTATTTGTCATGCCAAACAGTTGGCCAGGCCAACTTATGGTAAACACTTTTATGACTCACACACATGGTGTACCTTAACAGACACAGACTCAGATACATTTGGAGCTTGATGTTACAAGAATTTCTGAGCAGATGCTAAAGAACTTGGCAGCCTATCTAAATGCGAAATCTTCAAGTGCAACGAGCACAAAGATATTCCCGACCAAGACTTTTTAAAATTCCAGTGACAACTGCGATTAGAGGGAATAAAATGAGACATTTTCTCTGACACAACGAAGCAGGAATACTCTGGCAGAGAAAGCAGGAAATTTTTGTAATTTGAAATCTTCATTTAATATAAGAAATAAGCAAATATTAAAAACAAAATAGTAATAATAATTTTTAAAAATTAAATTCATACCTAAAAAATTACAATCGTTGCAAACACAGCTTGAAAAAATGTTCTACTATTAAAGTTCATTAACAAAAGAAACCTCAACTTAATTTACAGCGTAATTTTGGTTAATAATGTGGAAGAAAAATGGGAAATAAGATTAATTATTTCCTCAGCAAAGTGTATAACAAGTCTGTGATAGGGCGACATGTTGGGGGCAGAGCTCGTCGACCGACTGTTGGCAAACAAATTGGCCAACACGCCGTGTACGTGTCTGCGAGCCATGGCCCAAAATGTGCCCAGGGAGACAAGACCAAGAGCATAAATGGCTCAAAGACCAGCAGAGAAATCTTGATAAAAATGAATGAAAATAAATGCAAAGCCAAGCGGTTCAACTGCTCAGCTGTTTGGGGCATGCCTAACCTCACAGCGGGTCAAAAAACTGTGGCACGTGTGACAATGCCAAAAAAAAATATATTGGTAGCTACTCGGTGACAAAAACACACACAAAATCTATGCAAAAAAAAAGAGGTGTTGCCACTGATGAATATCACAGCGCTTAGAGTCTCATTACGACACCTCTTTTCTCACTCTCTTCAATTTGTCAACTGTCATAAATTGTCATAAATTTTGGTATTTTTTCCCCTTTCTTCATGACGCCTTTTATTGGTCCAGAAAGCAAATTGTCACTTTTGTTCTTCTTGTACTGCAATTATGGCAATTAGCAATGCCTAGCGAAAAATCAGCTAAAGTTTTGATGAGTTTAGCACAATTTGTGCGGGTTATTGATAAAAAGAACTCAAAAGTCCTTGGTACTGTGTCGTGATGTGACAAAAACTAAACTAATAATTGTCCGAAAATTATGAGAAATATGTATGTGACATTTAGACATAGATTAAAGATACTAAAAGTGTTCTAAATTGTTTAAAACTTTTTTATATCTATAGAACCTAAACTGTGAGAAATATTTTTCCTATGATAAACTAATAATTTTAAAAGATACTAAATTTGTAAATTTTCTATAAATGTCTATTCTAGTATGCAATTATTAATTTGTTAAAATTATTGATCTACTAGCTATACTATAAGTACATATTTCTCATAAATCAGACAATTTTTAGTTCGAAAATTATAAACCTAAACAGAACTGGGCAGTGCGAAAGTAAACAAAATATAATTTTACTTTACTCATAAATTTTGCATCTAGTAAATCAATTTTTGACAGAAATTGTTAGAAAGTTATTTTTCTAAATTTAAAAATTTCAATCAGAATCCCAATTGAATCATTTGAAATGTTTATCAACAACGCAGTTTTGGCAAAATTTGCATGCAAATTAAATTTAAAATGCAATGAAATAAACAATAGGTGATCGTCTACCAAATAAACACAAAGATTACAACAAATCTTAATGACAATCTGCGCATCTACTTTAAAATACAAGTTCAAATTTAATGCGAATTTTATTTGGTGTGATCTTTTTTCTCACTCGGATTTGTTTTTTGCGAGCTTTTGGCATTTTTGTCAGCTGACACAGCAAACCAATGATTAGCAACTGGCATTCTGACTGAATTGCCAATAATAAATATACTAAGAACATGTTTATTATTAACTAGGCGAAACACTTTTTTTCCTTCATAACTAAAATAAACAAAACTCGAGATTGCCGGCGATTTGTTTGTCCAAATGCCGGTTATTGAAAACTTTTTTAATATTTGCTTAACACGTGGAATACCATAAAATAGTGAGTAGTTAACTATAGTTAAGTGTTGACCCGGATCTGCTGGTTCAACTGTAGAATATTGAATAATAAAATGTAAACTAAAGTCTGCCAATAAACCTACTAACTTTGATAGCATTTGAAAAGACCTCAGCCTTGGTATTCAGGCAAAACTTGAACTCAAATTTCGATTATTTATTTGCATTTCTCATCTACCAATCCAGTTTTATATCTTTGTATTAGCTAAGCGCTAAGTGTTAATCGTCTGTACAAGTACAGACGGGAATTTTGAAATCTTTCTGGCCATGACTAACGGTTAAAATTACGATCAAACTCGTAATAATACAAGTAATTAAATTTTGCGATTTTATGTGACAGATTTGAAAATTATTTTCAATACAAGTTTTTGAGTTAATGGCATTAAAAATGTACAGTTAAAACAAGTCGAAGTTCGGCTTAGATAATTCCTTTTATTTAAGATATATATTTTTGTTAATTAAATTATATTTAAATTTACACTCACCATGCATAAAACTGCACGCGTCATTTTGCAACGAATTTATGTTGAATTGACACAAGAAACTCCAGTAATTATATATTTATTTTTTAACAAATTTTGCGATCTTGAAATAAAGAAAATTAAGAAAAATTTGTTTTTAAAAAATCAATTCATATTTTTTGCACAAGCACTGGGATTTTTTTATAAATATATAAATATATTTTGTGTTGTCCTTGTCGTTAGTAGAGTTTCTGTTTTTTTGATTTTGATGAGATTGCAGTTAGGCGTAGTTCACTGTATTTACTTGGGGAAAAGGGAGCCTAACTAGAGCTCATACCGTGCTGACCGATGTGGACGAACTGAAGATGAACGCCGCCCGTCTTTGCCATATAAACAACGCAGCTCAAAACAACAAAACAAAAAAAAACATATACCAAAAAAAAATCAAATGAAAAAAAGACCTGAGAGCAGCTCCTCACCAATACATATACACATATGTGAGTGTATTCATGAGTGTATTCGAAATGAGTTGGGGAGCAGCTCCGGTGACAGTTGATTGTCAGCGTCTCTGTATAAAGTGCGTGTGTGCGAACTTATGTGTATGAGTGTAAAACAAGTTTTTTTTTTCGTCGATGAATTTGTTAATTTATACGGCCAAGAGTAAAGATGAGCTTAACTTACTTAGTTGCAGCTGAACTCGCTGCGTATACTCAATAAATTGTTGCTACTCTCTCGCCCAGAAAGAGACAGCAATGCTGAACGACTGATCTCTCTCTCTTTCTCTCACTCACTACCCCTAAGTTTGCTATGCGTGTTTTAAGAATCCAACTTCACTTTCAAGTTGTTTTTTTTTCTTCTTTAATTTTGTTCTTTAAAACTTTAAGATTTATTCGTCGAATTTTCGATATTCCTTTTGTCTTTAATTGAAAATTCGGGTTTTTCGTGTTTATCTAAAAATTTATTATTTTTTTTAAGTCAATTTTGAGTCGAAAACTGATCTATTAGCAATAGATAGTAGCTCTTCTTGTTCTTCTCCCGAGCCGGTTATTGATTTTTTGGAGATAAAATTTGAATAGCAAATGTGTGTATGCAGTGTATCTTAAAAATAGTTGCTTAGTTTTATTGATTTAATTAATGCTTACATAATACACACACTCTTTTTTTAGTTTTCCTTCAGAATGCGAATTTTTTGGATTTTGATTTCCGTGTATATTAATTGATACAGCGGGGCATAATTAAAATAAATTGCCAGCTATAGATCACAAAATATGTGGAGTCGTTTATAATTTGATTATGAAATCACACGGTAGCTGAGATCATGATGCTATATATGTATGTATGCACATAAGTAGGAAATCGATTAAATAGCCTAATCTCAATCGCAAGCTTAATTCATTTGGCTTAATTGAGACACCTCGTTGATCCACGACATGCTTCCGTTTGATGATCCGCTTAAGAGAATCAAAATTTAGAATGTTGCACAATCTGACATTTAACATTGCGCATACGCAACGTTGTGCGGATTTACAGATTTGTAGCTGTCACATTTGGCCAAAAAAAAAAAGAAAAGGAAACAATTAGCTAAGTTTTATAAATCCTACAACTAGTTTCTGGTATAGTTGTTGCTCTTGAAAACTGCAATTGACACAGTTTAAAACGCTGTCTTCGCAAACAGGATGAAGTTAACGACAATGCTTAAGTCAAGGCAAAGTCAACCAAAAATATGGAAAAACAATAAAAAATAAAAACAAAAAATATGAATACGCATTCGAGATACGCAGCATGTAGCGCCTTTTGGCTCAGCACAGCTGGCGCTTTCAACTGGCCTGATCTCTTTAAAAAACGATGTCTCGTTGGCTTTTTTTAAGATATGGTCAGCTATACAGACAGCTGTAATACCCTACACTTAAGTACAGTACTTAAGAAACCTTAAAACAAGGAAATAAAATGGTTAAATCTCAGATATACTATTTTTTGGGAAATATCTTGAAAACAGGTTTTACTTTTATGACATATTTTTATTATAAAATTTAATTTCAAATATTTTTTTAACATAAACTAATACATTACGAAATTATGAATAATTTTAAAAAGATTCTTTATTTTTAAAAATTATTTTATTATAAGCAATTTTATTTTCAATTTTTATTATTGAATTTAAACTTATTTTTAATATAAACAAATACATTACGAATTCATAGATCGTCTGATAAAGTTTCTTAATATATAAAAATTATTTTAAAATAATTTCAATATTTTTCAGAGCAATCAAAATGCCTTGCGCCTAGTTCAGTCTTTAGTTGAACCTTTTTTACACTAGTTCCTTATCAAAATGCAACTGCATTTAATATACTCGATATTCTCTTCAGCTCAGTCATAAAAAAAAATAATGAAAACAAAAGTGAAAAATTGTGTTTTAATGTGTATTTAATGCATTTTCGTTTCGGTTTCGAATATGTAAATGCATTTTTGACAGCATTCCAATGAACCAAAATATATGCAAAAAATTAATAAATAAACAAAAATTATTGAACATAATTTGCAATGCAATTTGCTGGCAAAAACCCATTGTATGAATGTAATATCGACCGCTGTGAATTGTGAATAAATACTATAATATAAATAAATATATTTCAATAATTTAACACAATTTTTGTTGGCTGTAAATTGTGTGGTCAACCCACGCAGCGAATGATGATGATGATGATGAGCGATGATGAAAACTTTGTTGAAACGACCTTTGATGAGAACAAAGCACAAGAGCAAAGCCGAAAAACAAGTTGAATATTTATAATATATTCATAAACTATCAAAAACCGAATTAAGGCTGACAAATACGAGTTGTATCTTTACCTTTTTTTTAAAACAGAGTTTAACCCAAAATCATATGCTGAAAAAAGCATCAAGCAAAGAATCCATACTAACTTCTTCTTTCCGATTGAATCTCGCGGGCAATTCCGTAGATCTTGAACTGACCAAATTGAGAAAGCCTGTAATTTTAGCAGTCCAGTTGAAATATCAAATGTCAACGAAACTGAAAGCTCTGACTCAAGACCTGATGACGGATCCGATTGAACAACAGGAATGAAAGTTATATTTTCGGCACACCGAATATTTTATGCCCTGGCAAATTCGTTATTCAATATATAAATATTGAATTTATTGATTATTTAGTATATATTATTGATATAAATAGTTGTCTGATTTGATTCAAATATTTCTAGAATGAGTTATCTCAAGAAACAACAAAAATGTTCATACTTAATGATAATTTTATGCACATTTATTTGGAATTATATGAGAAAAAAAGAATACAAGAAGATTTGGTCGGGATGTATAAGACAATATTAATTGCTATACGATCTTTTAGAAAGCCTTAAAAAAAACATTTGTTTTACTAAGCCTGACTTTCGACCGATTGATTCTATGGCAGCTATATTATCTAATGATCCCGATTCAATATATAGTAATGGAAAAATTAATGCAAGCGATATACATTTTGACATTTTAAGCCAATTATTTAACAATTTGAAAGAATCCCGTTGATTTGTTAAATATTGAAACATTTTTGAATAGGTATGTATTATAGTAAATATTATAAAACTAGATAAAAATGGTTTTTTTTTTAAGAATTTTGAAAATAAAAAAAAAGAAGTTATCGCTTCTATTGTTTTGTACATTACTGTACATATATGATCTAGTTATTCGACACAGCTAATAATAATAAAACTAATAATACAGTTGAACTTCCATAACTCGACCTTCTATAACTCGAATTTCTCTCTAACTCGAGCTAAATGATTTAAGAAAAAAACTCTATAAGTCGAATATCTCCATAACCCGAAGCTTTTCTTTGGATAATCGTGATTCGACTGTATTTACTTTTTTTAATTTAATAATTTATAAGCTTTACACATTTTGTGATAAATTTATAATACCTTTTATATAGTAAGAGTAAACGAATGTTCGGCCCATCAATTTAAGATTTAATGCGCTTTCCTGAATCAGAAGGTGACCTGACTTACATACATATGTACGTACAGAGTCCCTCGCAATTTCTGGGCATGAATCATCGCAGTTCCCTGTCGAACACAGAATGTGACATGCACTGACCTTGTTGCAGTTGTTGCCAAACATCCATGTCGATTTCAGCTTCAGCTTCAGCTTCAGCTGCCTGGTTGCATGCCTCGTTTCCGAATGCTTATGTAAGTTTATCAGCATCGAACTCATGCATAAAGTTGAATGACTTTCTCGACTCGTCCTGAGTTGAGTTGAGTTGAGTTCACTTGAATTCAGTTTAGTTGAGTCAAACTGCAGCTGGAGTGAACTTGAGAGGTCGTCGCGTACTCGACCTTGGATAACCCACATTGCAGTTGGCAAGCAAAAAACAAGCGGGAAAGGCTAAAGGCGAGCTCCTGACTTTAGGATACCCATTACTTATTGAAATAAATTTAAAATATTTTGTATTGCATGCTTTTAGGCACTTACATTGCTTGAAACTTAAAGCAGCCATTACTAGCTTTCTATTTGTTCGATCTTGTTGCGTTTAAGTAGAATGATAGTTTTAATTAATAGATAACATGAATTACCAAAAAATACGTAATATTCTAAAAATTATAAAAGTCTGTGTGCCAAATTTGGTTGCTCTAGCTCTTATAGTCTCTGAGACATGGCTATATCGACTCGACTGTTGATGCTGATCAAGAATATATATACTTTATGGGGTCGGAGATGCTTCCTTCTCCCTGTTACATACACTGTAACGAATACAATATACCCTTTTACTTATTTTTTAAGTAACGGGTATAAAAATAAGAGAGGAAAAAAAGTAAATCAACTATAAAGTTGCGTTCTTGGCTTCGTCGGTATTTCCCAGGCGTGTCATTTAATTTCACGACTTTAATCAAAAAAATGTAATCCTTTAATGTCAGCAAATGTGAAACTCTTTTTCATATCTTTTGCCATCTCTTTTTTTGGGTCATAATGAGCTCTTGAGTTTTCATTTAATTACAATTAGAACAGAAAAGCAAATGATGTCATATTTCTTATTCTGATTCTGATTCAGATTCTTCATTAAAAATGCATTAGCAAGATTTGCAGAGCGTAAATTAAAATCAAACTAAGCCTAACAAAATGCGTGAGAATTTTAAGAAGAAGACAATCTAACAAAATGCGTGTCGCTTCGATGGCCAATTAAAATTAAGATAATGCCGAAACCAATGACAGACCTGTCACAAACTGACAGTCAACTCAGTTGGTCGAATGTCAGCTTATCAATGATATCAGAACAACAACATGTTTGAGGCCTATTGACAAATAGTTTGCATACAAATTCATGCATATATTATGATCTGTACACAGATCGAAAAAACATCACTAAACAAACTAAATTCGCTTAAAGATAATTTTTAAATGGTTAAAGAATTTGAATGCTTATTTTCAGTAATTCATGTTTATATCAATAATAGTTTTTATTATTTCTCTCTGTGTAGAATATAAACCAAGACTTGGCTAATCAGAATTGCATGCCGAAGGCTTTTAAGGCGGTTTCGAAATATTAAAAAACATCCAAATTTGTCAGCTAAACAAACTGCAAACATATTTTCACCGGCCCATTGCAATCAATCAACAATCAATTGGAGCCATCAGAAATCAGAAGACAAGATACAAGACAGTTTCCATATGCTAATCTTCTTGTTTCTTAGTTGTAAAGGTCATTCGATGCTTTGCCAAATCATCATCAAAAATACATTTTTATATACGAACATTGAAAGAACTTGTGTACTTCCGCCTCAGATACAATTGATAAGACGCGTTCTTATCAAAACAAATTTATTGTTTAAAATTCCATAATTTGTTTTTAAATCGAAAATCGGCCAAGATTGTTTTTTTTTTATAGTTAATTTGCCACTTGCTGTGGAATGTGAAATCCGTTTTTGATAAATTGTTGCCTAAATATTGTGGTATTAAAATGATATATGTGCACAGATATTAACATAATATGCAATATTTCTTGGATTTATTAAATTAATGAGGCGCTCGAAACTTAAAACGAATCACAATACTCTATTCGAGCAAAGAGTATTGATTTGAAGAGAGTTTTTGATTTGTGATAATAATTGATTTGATAATGATTAAGAATTTCATTTATTGTCGTTTAATTTAATAAATTTTTATTTTTTTCAAGCAAACTTTTCATTTAAAAACTAAAAAATTTTATGAAATATGATTATGAATTAGCGATTAATAGATATATTTTTTTAAAAGTAAAAAAAATATGAGAATTTAATTTTAAAAACATAAACGGAGGAAAAAGTTAAGCAAAGCTTTTTTTCTGAAATAAATATCTCAAACTATAAGTATCTTTTAGTTATTGTTTCTCATAGAACACAAACAACTTCAATAGAGTCGTGATTATTGTCTGAACCAAATATAATTTATGATTTAAATTAATAGACATTTAAGAGTCATTTTCAGTTCGACTCAAATGAAACTTTCAAATCTTTGTGTGGCCAAAACTAGAAGAATGTTGGCTTAAATCGGTGTGTGGTGTCTATTGATTTATCAGTATATAATGCGTTAGTTCAGGAAATACACACAGGTGGGGGAGCAACAACAAAATAAGACCAGTGGCATTGAAGCGTCTCACTAATAAAAACAAACATTAATTTAAACTAAACCAAAAAAAAAGAATATTAAACAATAAAACTAAAAACTGCAAAGTTAACTCAAAGCAAAATCAAATTAAATAACATTTTAGCAGACGATTGCGACAGGAGATTGTGATAAATTTGTGGCTTAGGTGTCACATTTGATATTAATTGTTGACTTGAGTTTAGTTTGAAGGCGGGTTTCTATTTTGATAAGTTTTAAGCTTAACATAGTTTTGGAATTGAAATTGGAGTTCTCGGATCATTATTTGGCTTTTACGAGCTGCTCAAACATAAAAAAAAACAAATTTGCATGCAAATCATTCAATTAGGCTGCTTTTAGCCAATTTTGATTTTTTCTTGTTTGTTTGTTTTTGTACCTCGTAAACATTTGGCAAATAAAATTCAATTAAAAACCCAAAATCGTTAAAAGATTTCGCTTTAAATGTCGTCAAGCAAGACACAAGATTTTAGAACTAGAACTAGGACCAGAAAAGTCAACCACATTTCTGAATGTCAATTTCATTTGGTAGCTTGTTTTATTAGTCTATAACTTACACTCTGCCTAACATTCGAAATTCCAAAATTTGTGTGCGTCAATAATTTTAAGCTAAATTACATTTATTCTTGCTGTTCTCGAATTATATTTTTTTGTTTTATTTGCTTCGGTTTTTTTGATTTTAATGTAGCAAGTCATCAACTGGAGTGTTAATATTACCAATTTACTTTCATAACTCAGCAAATTTCATTATCATTATCGTTATTGTTCGTTCAGCTAGTTTTAAACGCACCCTCAAATCTAGATCCTAAAATATTTATATTTACATAAAATTCATATAAGTTAGCTCTTTTATCTGATCAAGTGTTAATGTGCCTGCCTGGCACACGTATTTACTCAGCACTATTTTTGTTTTATTTCATTTTTATGCCCCCATCTCGTCTGTCCGGCTTGGCTGGTGGTTTTTTCGGCTTTTAGCTTTAGCTTTTAGCCAAACCAAAGCATTTAAATGATAATATCTCTAGCACAAGTTCTGCCAACTCAGCAATGTCTCATAGAATCATAGACAATATTCATATGTTTATTCAAACTTATGTTATGCCTATCTCTTCTATTTTGGGCACCGTGCTAAGTTCAAGGAACTGGCCGAGTTAACTAACGACATTCTGTTTGTAATCTGGATTTTTTATGGCCTACAAGAAAGTCTTTTTTTGTCGACATTCAATCAATTCATATTCAACTTCGGAGAGCCGACATTTTTATACCCTAGCTAATTATTTAGCCTATAGTATCTACTATACTTTGATCAATATTTAATTGATGTACCAAATTTTACAATATTTTTAAATTTATATTAATAAAAATTTCAAATAAAAAAAATTATGAAAAAATAAATGTAATTTAAAAAATATTTTTCAAATCATTATTTTTATTATTATTTAAAATAACTTGATTTTTTAAATTTTCATATTTACAAGTTAAAAGTTTAAATTATTTTTCTATTATTATTCTAGTATAAAACAACATAAAGACTGCTTATAAAATTATTACAGTTCTGAATGAGACTAAAAATCTTTAAGCCTTATAAGACCTAAGGAAGTAAGGAATCAAGAAATAAATAACAAATCAAAGCGCTTTCAAATAAATTATATTAAAACAAAAAAAATTGTTTGTTATAATTATTATTACAATCAATTATTACAATTATTACAATCTAATATCAATCAACTGTATTTAGTTTTGATCAAGTTTTTCTATCCACAATTCATGACATAATATTAGTTATTACTCAATGAGAATTCGAGTGTGCATAAACTATTATACTTATAATTTCTATTATCATTCTCAATTAAACACTTGTCACTTTTTATTATTTAGACTTGATTGGTTTTATAGAATAAAAAAGGGGAAATTAAATAGAAAGTGTTTGATTGCATAATCTTGGATTTAGTTAAAAAAAAAATTAAACAAATATATACGAGATTAAATAAGCTATTATATAATAGTGACTAATAAACTACATATTATATAATATAATTCTGACTTAATAACTTTCTATTTCCGCAGAGCCAGCTTCGTCTTCTTTCAATTAGATAACATTGTCACTTTCTTTAGAACTTGATTTGTTTTAAAGAATTAAATTCAAACAAAAATAATAAATATTGTCTAAATTGAAAAAGATTTGTTAAATAAGCCCAGGTCTAGTTTAATAAATTATCTTATAAAATGTATGCAAAATTATTAAAACTATTATATAATTTGGACTTTCTTTACTTGAACTTGAACTTGATTTACTTTATAGAACTCAAATAAATTAATAGAAATAATTCCTGTATATTGAGAAAGTTATTCAATAGTGATTTAGTAGCCCAGGTCTAGTTCAATAAATAATATTAAAGAATGTATGCAAAAGAGTTTAAACTATTATATAATATTGACTTTCCAGTTCTTCAGCTATTTTTGTCAATTAGATAACATCCTTTAAAACTTGATTTGTTGCATAGAATTTAAATGACAAAACAAAAAAATTAATGAATATTAAGAAAGTGTTTGATTGCCCAAGCTTGTGTCTAGTTTATTCATAAGCTCGTTTTGGAAAGACATAGAAAATGCTAATCACACAGATTGTGGCTCCTGCAAAAAGCTGCTCCATTTTAGATAAGTTAAAGTAGCTCGTTTTAAAAATATATGCAAATCAGTAGTAGAAATAATTTGCATAACCATAGGAGAGGTATGGAATCATTAATCCAATCCAATACAGACGTCAGAGAGACTTGTCCTGGTCAAAACCAAGGTCAATGGAACCACAGATTCAGCTGCCAAATTCATTCACTCCAAATTCTCAGTCTAAAGTCATAAAAGGAAACCACTTAAATGAGATAAACCAATAAACTAGACACGTTTATCATTTGTGGGCGATTGTTTTGACCACTACATTAATGTGAATTTGAATGCCATGAAAGTAGTTCTATTTGAAATGTTTAATAACAAATAAGTCGATTAAATTTTAATGCGACAAACGGATCAAGAGACCTTCATCTACGGAAACAGATCCATCTCTTTGATGGCAATAAATATTTAAACTCACAGTTACCCAAAAAAAAACTATCGAAAGTGAGAGACGAAGAGACGAAAGTTTGCGTGCTGTAAACAATAATCAATCTAATGTGTTTATTTAAAGACGCGACGCACTCTCAACTCAATGTTATATAATAGACCCTTTTAAGGGGTATTATAATATGGTCACTAAGTATGTTACACATTGAAGAAGGCGTGGCAAACCACAGAAAATTATTATATGCTGTATGTCAAGTAACTGTTTTGTTTTGAAAAAACATATATGTTTTTGAATTTATAACAATTAAACCAAATGAATGTTATTAGTATTTATTTTTACTAACTCTTAAAATCATTTGGCTACTGTAATAAATTATTAAAACAAATTTATAAAAATATTTATCCAAGAAAATGTATTTAATTTGAAAAAACAGTTACAGGACTTACTGTATATTCTTTATCCTGACTAGTCTCATATGATCTGACAAAATTTGGATAAAATTTGTCCACAATATCATATATCACACATTGCTGTCATTTCAACTATTGGTCAAAAATAGTTTTTTAGAATAAACTTTTTTATTTTTTTAGATATTCCAATCAAACTTACAGAATACAAATAAATTAAGTGAACAAATTTAACTAAAATCAGACTAACTATTTCACATAGAAATGATAATTCAAAAACTTTGCTTCTTTTAAAATCTTTTAACCCATCCAATAGACAATGCATTATTTGTTATCTTCATATAGTTAGTTGCCATAGAAACAATCGCATGTGTTAACAACATTTTTGTTCTTTTAAATATCTTAATAAATTTTGTTATCTTATATCCTGAATAATTTAAATAAAATCCAAATAACTTATCATATTATTCCCATAGAAATGATCAGTCATTAAATAACCTTTAGCAGATAATTATTCGCTTCTTTTGTATTTTTACTAACCGATTCAATTTCATTATGCATCATGACCAAGCTAAGTTTAAATGATTTGGCCGACTGAGAAATGGTCGGTATCAAGTGTATTCAATTATTCGGCAAATATACAATTTCTTTCTTGGATTCCACAAAAACAAAACTTTTGGTTTCGATGCGTTCGTTCACTCCACAAAAAGTCGATAGAAAAATGTTATCTAACAAACGCTTCTTTTGGCAATTAATCTCTGTTAGGCGCTGTGGAAACAGGTCCGAAGCCTTTGTTAATGAAGCTTGGCTTGGAAATTAATTTTTTGACAGGCTGCCAAAGCAACTAGCTGTCTGTCAGTCTCGTCCGTCTGTCTGTCCTTTAGTCATGTTCTTGATAGCAGCCACATTTTATGCAAATGAAAACGAAATTTGTTTAAAAAGCAACTGAAACTTAGCTACAAATTAACAAAGAATTCAGAATTTATTTGTATTCATGTCTTTGAGTTGTTTATTTTCATTTAATTTTTTTTTTTAATCTTTGTCTTTGCTTATTAATTTATATTTATTTACGTTTGAATAAATAAATTTCATTTTTAATTTCGCACACTCAAGAAAATCTTCCGTATTTTTATTATACAGTGATAACTCGAAAATTGAAAGAAGTTTTCCAAAAAGTTTTTTGAAAATTATTATAATATTCGGTGAAAACAGAAAACAAAATCTGTGCTTAATGTAAATTATAATCAATTAAAAGTCGAAAAACTATATAAATTGTAACTAAAATAAAAAAATAAATATCAAATCAGAAAAAAATATCATTTACTATTTATTTTAAATCTAAGTAAAATATCATTTGTAATATCATACAATGTTCGCAAAAGATATCATAAAAGTCCGTTTGCGATCCGCAAAACTATCACTTACGATATCATTAATGACATTTTGGTCCACCAGGTATTTCAAGACTCGTTTTAGTTGCTAGTGACTACTGTACTTAATTAAATATCATTCATAAGTCAAAATCTAATAACTACAACAATAATATATTAGCTTTTTTTTTAAGAATTTTTCTCGCCGCTGTCAAAGTTGACATTTATGCCGTCATTTGGAATTCAGAATTTGGTTTTTCAGCTTTTCGGTTTGCTGCACACAACTTGACGTTATTCTCACAATTATTTAAATCCAAACTGTTCTTTGCACTTGTTATTTTAATAACTAAGCGGATTTTATTAGCTTAACTAACGGAATTGGCAAATTGTCGGTTTGTTTTTGAATTGTGAGGTCATGCCAAGATTCCTATTTGGATTGCCATGATAATAAAAATAAAATAAATTTGCGCTTAGCACATTTCTGTGCGATGATCATCAAGGCTAACTCTGAATAGGCTGATCGAATGGAATGGATGGTGAATGAGAGTGAATGAGAGTGAATAAGAGATGAGTCAGTCGAGCATCCGGTTCAAGTCAAGTGCTAATCAGATCTGTGGCGAATTCAGTTCAATTCACCATTTATCCATCCATCCAACCATCCATCAATTGTCACTATTTGAATGTTGATCTCTTCACGCCTCAATCTTTGGCTTCATTGCCTTTTCGACACGTCCTCACGACTCTTGTTGTCTTGGCCAAGTTTCTGTGTATGTGCGTTAGTGTGTGTGTGTGTGGGCAACAAAATATATTTCATAATTCTTACTTTAGTTTGGGCTTAAGCTCGACAGGTCTGACTAATTATGACCAAATTCATAATTCGTATTCACTTAAATACTTTATACCGAATATGTAAAAAGATTATTCAAATCTTTGATTTCAAGTTGAATTAAATTATAAAAAAATAATATAAAATGTATTAAATTTAATTAGTTTTATTTCTAATTCTTAGTTCCCTTTTTTGATAAATATTAAACTAAATATGGCAATTCTAATTTTAAAGTTCTTACTTGCCCTTACTCTATTTAGAATATCTTTGACATTTATATATGACTTAATTAAATAAAATTTACAAATTTGAATTGATGTTTAAATCAAATATGATGGTATTTTATATATATTTTCTTTGTGTTCTTTGTGTGTACATAATTGAATATGGTTCATAATTGAATTAAAAAGATACAGTTGAACTTCCGCAACTCGAACTTCTATAACTCAAATTTCTCTCTATCTCCAAAATTAAGAAAAATAACTCTATAAGTCGAATATCTCCATAACTCGAACCTTTTCTTTGGATAATGGTGATTCGAGTTAAGGAAGTCCGACTGTATATTAAAATGTAATAATTCTTAGGTTAGTTGTAAAGTAAAGAGAGGCCTCCAAGTCAGTTGACGATGAATCTTTGATTGTGTTGAACCAAAGCCGAAGCATTCCTCCTGCCCTTATTAGTGGCGAAGACCATCGTGTCGTCAGCTTAGGTGACAGTCAGTGAAGGAAGCTCAGGGATAAGTATAAATGGACTGAGTCAAACACATATGGCGATACAGAGCTGATGGGGAAGGAGCAGCATCAGCTTATTTAAAAAGCCATAGGGACGGACACAGCGGAATGCCTCTTGATGTCCAGCATGGCAGCTGAGCAGTATTTCCTCACTTCCTGACACTGTGGTTACTTCTAAATCCAAAAGGCTTGCTCAAAGGCATCCCTTGCTCATCAACCTTCGGAGATGACTGATGGGAGACGAGAGCATCAGGAGAGCATTTCATCAGGCATCATCATCAGGAGAGCATGGCACAATTAGACTTGGGCATCATTACTGTCAACACCCTTTTCCATTTGGGGCGATAAGTGTGAAAGCGCGCATTTAAGATTCTCGCCAGGTCCGCGACACCTTTATCGGTAACATTCAATGCTTTTACTTTCCAGGTCCAGGTCGAAACCTCTGCTCTGATTCGCATCTCGGCTTCCTGATGTTTTAATAAATCTGCGTAGATACGAACACAGTTTCTCGGGCAACTGATAAATTGCGAATAATGCCAGTTTAGGAACAAGCGCAACTTCTCCCATATATTCTGCATCAGATGTTGTAGAGCAAAAACCACGGACAATGTTTCTGCAATTGAATTGATAAGTGAGCAAAGAGCGATTTAAATTTCGAGTTGTATACAAACCGGGACACTCACTGTCTGTCGCTGCTTGCTTATCATCACATCATCCACAGCCTCGGAGTCCGAAGTGTCCCATGACTCCAAAGAGTGCGGCAAAAGTTTACTACACCCCGTCTCCTCCTCCTCCTTCTTCTGCTGTTTGATGGCCATGCTTACTGCTGCCATTTGCTGCGACTGCGATCTTTTCGTGCATCGGGCAGCGTTGTTTGCTTGTGCGTGCGTTAAAATAATTATTATTGACAAAATAATGCATTCGACTGCAGAATAGGGTTGTTGATATAATATCAAATATCGATTATATCGATATTTATTTTTTGGTGATGATATATTTTCGGGCGATATTTTTTTCTGATGATATTATCAATATCGATATAATTGTACGATATTATCGAGCGCTATTTTTTACCAGTTTTTTTTATCTTTTGCCAGCACTTTTTTTCTTAACGAAACGACGAATCAAAAATTTATTCGGATATAATAAACGAATCAACATCCAAGTGCCAAATGTGCAATAAAAAAGTAAAACTGAGAGGTAACGTGACTTATTTAGGGTGGAAAAACTGTCGATTTAAGCTCGCGCCCAGATATTTATATCATCGATACTATCGATATTTTTTTGTCAAAAATATCAAAAAAAAATGATATTTTTTATATATCAAAATATCAACGATATTGATATTTTTCAAAATATCAACAACCCTACTGCAGAAATCAGCTGTGTCTGCTCGATATGGCGATATCTATATTATATCGATATTTGTTGCGATATTTACCTTGATACGATATATTCGATATGTCATTATATACGATGCTATATCGGCTATCAACATTGCCACAGTAATCGATAGTCAGCGCTATTAACATTTCTGTTATAGATATGTAATAAACATGCACAGCTGCTGTCCAAAATTTATAAATGTTAATGTTATTTAGCTGATGGCGGTTGCAACAAGTTGTATTTGATAGCTGCTGTCATTAACATTTCTGTAACAAATATGTTGAAGACTTTGCTTAGCAGTCGTTAAGTATTCAAATGCAGATGTAGCGAAATTAACATATAGCTGTTGAAATTTATTAGGCAAGCTAAAGTAACAGCTGCTGACTTTACTGCTGTTACGTTTAAATTTATGTAAGTAACAGCTGTAAACTCAGCTGTAACTTCACCACCTGTTACTTCAATTTGCGTACTAACAGAAACAGCTGTTTACCCTCCACTGTTACCACGGCTGCTGTTATTAATTAGTCTGTTGGTGGACAGCTGTTGCGACGCGCCGTTTTTGCACAGAAATCGCGTAAAAACAAGTTAAATATTAAGCAAATTAAGTAAAATTACAACATTGAAGTCCCACAAATTGAATTAAAACAATATGCTATACCGATTTATTGTGAACAAAAGTCTGGGATATAAAAACCCAGCATTTAAGGTGAGCAAACTAATTATTTATAAATAAGTTTACAGGTGTGCGTGTGTTTCTGTGTGTGTCTGGATAAAGTATCAACAACAACAACAACTTAAATAATTCGTGTGTGTTTTTCTTTGCTATCTTTTAGACTTTAATTAGAACAATAATGATTTCAGTGTTTTAAAACCACATGTTGATATATAATTAATCTGTACACACTGTCATTTACATATACATGTCTGTTTGTGTGTGTTGTGTTGTTTTGCAGACAGACTGATATGTTTATTAGATTCTGATTGGAACTTTGATTGTGATCATCGCACGCGAACAAGTTCCCCTCTGCCCTGTGTCACACCACTCCAGACTCACCACGAACAGATACTTATACAGTACGTCAAGAAAGTTTTTTGACCAGCGAATGAAATTTAATGAAATTTAAGTTGATAAAAGTGAATAATCCATGAGTTTTAAAAAATACCAAAAATACTATAATAAATTTGTATGAATGCCATTTAAAGAATTATTCTATGATTACAAAAAAATCAGATAAAATAAAACTTATTTAAAAATCAGACGAAAAATTATAAAAATCTAATTATTGTTATAATTAAAATTTTAAATATTAGATTCCTTGCGGTCTCTGGATCTCATATATTCATTTTATAACATTTCTTTATAGTCATCAGAAACTAAATAAAATTGTAAAGTAAATATTTTTTTTTTGGTTTGTTTGCAATATTAAATTTAATATTTTTCTGTT
The DNA here is from genome assembly GCA_037043435.1 of Drosophila suboccidentalis. Lineage (NCBI taxonomy): Eukaryota > Metazoa > Arthropoda > Insecta > Diptera > Drosophilidae > Drosophila > Drosophila suboccidentalis. The sequence continues at coordinate 82,424 of JBAMBK010002005.1, read as the reverse complement.
GTCACAACAACTACCCGACAAACTGTATTTCATAAATAGGCACAAGTTACGCAAGTTTTCGCAATAACAAATAACAAGAAGCACGCTAGCAGATAGATAATCATGGCAAACTTGTATGCAAATTGCCAGCTAGAAAACTAAACTAATTTAATCTAAGCACCTGGCTTTCTATCTATTTGTATTTCAAGTTGATTGCCTGCTACTCGACATCGGGCAAACAACGGCGGCAGGGGAAAGTCTACGAGTCGGCGAGCGACGCTGTGGCGGACGTCAAGGATGGCTCCAAGATCCTCTTTGGCGGATTTGGCATTTGCGGTATTCCCGAGAAGATGATCGACGCCCTGAAGCAGAAGGGAGTCAAGAATATCACAGCTGTGTCAAATAATGGAGGTAAAGTGTTTTTGTTTATTCATATGGTAATGACACTTGTTGGCTTCTGAGCGGAAGAACTGGTTTATTGGTGAACTGGTTCCCATTTGCTGCGACAGTGTTGCCCTACTTAATAAATAAAAGCAATTGCTTCTCTGGGTGTTATCTTTCTTATCAATACAACTTGTCCCCTAGTGAATTTATTCAAATCAATGTCGCCAGTGTTGCCCTAATTTATAAATAGATTCGAATGTATTGTAATCAAAACAAGTGCTTTAAGAGCTTTTCTGTAATTTACATTTCTTGAAAATTGAACTTTCTCCCTGTTGAATTGAATTATTTACATCCAACACGCCAGTGTTGCCCTACTCTACTAATAGATGCGATTTTGATCGAGTAACCATGACACTTGTTGACTTGTAAATAATCACTATTAAAAATTTAAGCTTCTCAAATTTATCTCGTCAGTGTTGCCCTATTTTGAAACTCAAATTAATTGATTTCTAAACAAATGAGGAATCTAAGAATATAATACTTTATGTTAGTAATTATTTAGAATAGTTTTCTGGTGACTTAAATAATTTTCACGTCCGATTCGCCAGTGTTGCCCTATCAAACCCAAAATCAAATGTTTCTGGCTAGTTTCCCTAAAAAACTTGTTAGCTTCTGGTGCCAGTGTTGCTCTGCTCTATAACTTAAATCTGTTATCAAAACTAGTTCTTGAATCTGAACTGACCGTTATCATTCTTATCAATTGCAGGCGTAGACGATTGCGGTCTGGGCGTGCTGATAAGACAGAAGCAGGTGGCAAAGGTGATTGGCTCGTACGTTGGCGAGAACACCGAGCTGGTGCGTCAGTATCTCGAGGGAGAGTTGGCCATCGAGCTGACGCCCCAAGGCACCTTGGCCGAGAAGATTCGCGCCGGCGGTGCTGGAATTCCCGCCTTCTTCACGCCCACCGGCTACGCGACATTGGTGCAAGAGGGCGGAGCACCCATCAAATACTCCAAGGATGGCAAAGTGATCATTGAGAGTGAGAAGAAGCCAGTGCAGGCCTTCAATGGTCGCAACTATGTCATGGAAGAGTCCATTTTCGCCGACTTTGCCTTTGTGAAGGCGCAGAAGGCGGATGCCATGGGGAATCTGGTGTTCAACAAGTCCGCCCGCAACTTTAATGCGCCCATGTGCCGTGCCGCAAAGGTAATGGTGATATTAATACATTTATCGATATGCCGATAAGCATTTCTTTTCCCAAATTTGCCAATATATTGAAATACTTGACAAAGACTAGTAAAATTCAGTAAAAAGCTGAGTTTCTACTATTTTATCGAAAAGATTGAAAAGAAACAAGTGGGAAAGGCTATAATCGAGCTACCGACCATAGGATATCCGTTGCTTTTTTAAATAAATTTAAAATATTTTGTATTGCATGCTTTTAGGCACTTACATTGCTTGACTCTTAAATCAGCCATTACAACCCCTCTATTTGCCCGATATTGTTGCGTTTAAGTAGGATAATACCTAATAATAGTAGTTAACGGACAGACAGGCGGACATGGCTATATCGACTCGACTTTACTTATTTTTTAAGTTACGGGTATAAAATTTATATATTTTTTTAATTTTCATGTATTGATATTAATATTTTCCAAAATATCTAAACCCCTAAAAAGGTGACGGTTGCTGAGGTGGAGGAAATTGTGCCCGTTGGTTCCCTTCAGCCCGATGAGATCCATGTGCCCGGCATCTATGTGAAGCGCATCTTCAAGGGCAGCAACTACAACAAGCGTGTGGAGCGCCTGCGCATCGCAGAGCCAAAGGAAGAAGGTAAATAAATTGCAAATGGATATCAATATTGTATTTATATAAGTTTTGGAAAATCGAAATTTAATTTAAAGTTTCTCATCTTTTTCATATGACTTCAAATATTACGCGGCTAAAATTTAAATTTGCACAAATTTTAGACTTCGACTCAGGGAATTATTTTTTTAAAGTCTTTTAACAGAAATTCAATTTCATTCATTCATAAATTCATTTCAAATTGTAAACTTTTCTTGTTATTTTCAACAAAAACAGATTCCAGTTTGTTGAAGACCTGTCGATCTTTCAAAAATTGGATTTTTCGTTCTTTTGCTGTATCCAGAAGAAGTTCCCGATTCAAATGATATCATAATTAATTTTCTATTTTTTAAAATAATGAAAACTGTTTTCGCTGGGATACCATATTTATCAGCCACTTCTGTTTATTTTGGTCCACTTTCGAATTCCTTAACTAATAAGCTTGAATATTTAATAATAATTTAAATAATTTCAACAATTTAAGTTCCTTCATCCAACTTGTGAGATTATCTGAAACTTAAATTTGCAAAATATTTTTATTTTTAAAATTTTTTCAAAATTCTTTTATAAATTCAATTTTATATTTCTAATATTTCCTAATAAAATAGTCGGTTGAATTTATAATTTTGAATGCAAAGCGATATTTATTTCGATATTGTATTTCATATGATTCCTTGTTTTATCCTCAGGTGCACCTGCGGCCAAGGCCAATCCCGGCCAGCTTCTGCGCGAACGCATCGCCCGCCGCGTGGCGCTGGAGTTCAACGATGGCATGTACGCCAATCTGGGCATTGGCATCCCCGTGCTGGCCTCCAACTACATCCCGGATGGCATGAATGTCATGCTGCAGTCGGAGAACGGCATCTTGGGTCTGGGTCCGTTTCCCACCAAGGACAAGGTCGATCCCGATCTGATCAATGCCGGCAAGGAGAGCGTGACTGTTGTCCCAGGTGCTGCCTACTTTGGATCCGACGACAGCTTTGCCATGATTCGTGGCGGACACGTTGATCTGACCATTCTGGGCGCCATGGAGGTGTCTGCCACCGGAGATTTGGCCAACTGGATGATACCCGTGAGTAGAGATGGAATAAGTTATTAAAATTCGTTTAATTAATGTATTCTTGTTCCGCAGGGCAAGCTGGTGAAGGGCATGGGCGGTGCCATGGATTTGGTGGCTGCTCCCGGCACAAAGGTGATCATTACCATGGAGCACAATGCACGCGATGGTTCGCCCAAGATTCTGGACAGCTGCTCGTTGCCGTTGACCGGCAAGGAGGTCATTGATCTGATCATCTCGGAGAAGGCAGTATTCCAAGTGGAAAAGGGCGTGGGTTTAACTTTGATTGAGGTCGCCGAGGGTTACACTGTGGACGACATTATCGCCTGCACAGGAGCCAAGTTCAATGTGTCTCCCAACGTAATCCAAATGAGGCAAATCTAAGGTTAAGGCAAGCAGAAAGAAGGCTATTCAATAATGTTGTTCAGGTACTCGAAGTGATATATTTGTGCATTTATTGTTATTGAACTTGGAAACAATAATCGTTTTCTTTTTTATGACCATATTAAAGTGTAAAGTTGTTAATTGTAATTGCGTGATATAATAATTGTGTGTTTGTGGAGTCCTCAGCCAATGGCTTTGGTTAAATCCTTCAGTGCTCCCGAACGATGTGCGATTCGCATCTGTTTGTTGAGCATGTCAAAGGTGCGATTGTATTTGCTGTCCGTCTCGTAGCGGCAAATGGCGCAAAAGTGTGAGGACAGGACGTGCAGGGGACTCCTGAAGTAGATGCCCTTCTGCATGGTCAGCGAGTTCTTGCGATGCGACATCATGTGCAGCATTATCTCCAGAATCGAGAGCACACACCACACGGCGATGCTCCAGCAGAATAGAGTTGGTATGAGGAAGAGCAGGAAGGAATTGCTGCGCTTGTAGCCCAGAATGATGTTCTGAAAGAAACCAAGACATAAAATATAAATTAAATTAAAAATTGAAATAATTAAAAGCAGGGATTAAAACCGAGACGAATAACGGTTTCAGTTACGGTTTCGGTTATGTTCGCATTTAGGTTTTCGGTTATCGGTTACGCAAAATCTTTAAAAAAGGTTTCGTAACGGTTAACCCGGCTTTTTATTTTTCGGCTTTGTTTCGATATGGCTTAGGTTCACAAGAAACCATTTCTTGTGTATTTTTAGCTTCTTTTTTTTAATTTTTAGAATAAAAATTGAAAATAAAACATGCTTTTGAAATTGTATTTAAAAGTTACACCATAACCTTATTTGCTTTTGTTATTTTAAAAATTGCAAATAAGAGTTATGGTGTAACTTTTAAATACAATTTTAAAAGCATGATTTATTTTCAATTTTATCATACAAATATTAATGATTTCTTCCATTTTTTTTTAAACAACTTCATTTTGAAAAATCATTTGTTCTAATGAACATGATTGAATTTAATGATTTATTGTCCAACTTGTTTCTCAAGGGATTTAGGATAAATTATGCTCCTGAAAAAATGCGTTCTACGTTTTGGATGTATAAAAAACCGAAATTAACCCTTATATATGAAACGGTTACTAAAGGGTTATTTCGGTTTACGGAGTTTCGGTTTTAAAGTTTCGGTCAAATGAACACTTTTTTTTTCGTTTACGGTTTCAATTTCAATCGGTTTTTACCGGTTAAAGGTTACGGTTTCGGTTAGCGTTTTAATCCCTGATTAAAAGTTATGATAAACTCAACTTACGCTACTAACGCCATCCATTTCAATGTAATCCTCCCGCTCGTAGCCCGGCCGTGTTTTCTTCAACTTGGACTCGACATGTCGCATCGAATCGGGGCCAACCAAATGCTTAGCGGTTATATCCCAATCCTGTTGATATTTATTGGCCAGCACATTGTCCATCTCGTCACAGATTGTGCCACGCAGAAAGTGACGAGGCACATGAAAATTGCCGTGCTTGCGATATCGCACTTTCATCTGATCGTTGACCGGTTCGCCCGTTTCCTCATCATATTTCGGCTGTTTGACGCGCGCTGAATCGGTATAGAAATACTCAAACTCACCAGTTTCACTGTTCTACAAAAGAAAAGAAAATAAAATAAAGCAATACAAGATAAGTATACTGTTTAAGATTGTAAAATTGGGATAAGTAAACACTACTGAAGAGGTGATCGACTTTTAAAAGCTCAGTAGCAGATATTTTTGAAAAAAAATATTGAAAAAAAAAAGACATTTCTTCCTGAGTTCGTAATAAAAACATTTTAAAATTGTTTTGTTTTTTTTTTTTTGTAATTTTTGTCAAATTTTATGAACATTAAAAATGTACACTGCAAATTTGTTTTACCAAAATTAAACTCTATTCGAACATATGATACACAAACACTTGTTTTCTCTCTCTCTCTCTATCTCTCTCTCTCTCTGTCTATCTGTCTCGCTCTTAGTATTGATAGACCAAGCAATCAAATTGTTTATTTCTTATAGTCCGAAAATAGACGAGACAAGCTTTCCTGATAAGATGCCGACCCCCAAAAGGGGGAATCTTAAGCCGATACCGCAAGTGATTCATTATAAAGTATTACGCGTAATATTTTCCGTTGTATACGAAATACTTTTTCAAAGGTACTGCAGCTCTTACCACCATCATGTTTGGCTTGATACTAACTCGCTGTTGTTTTCGGGCTTGCCCCCGACAACAATTATACAAATATACAAATAACAATAATAATCATAACTTATCGTTATCAGCGAGACGTGAGATACGGCGCCTGTGGGACTTATGAAATATATTTTGATATTTTCGGGCTTATCATTACATTCGCTATTAGCTATAAAATTGCCGAACAGTTTGTAATGTCTAGTCCTGGAATGAAAAATCCGAGTTTATGGGCTTTGAAAACATCAATACCGAAAAAAATAAATCTAATATCTGAAATTTAGAACAGAATACATTTTTATAAATAACATACAGTTTTGCATTAATTTTTCGATTTCAACAAATAGTTATAAATTAATTAAAATTTTTATTTTTTTATTTTCCATTAATTACAAAAGATAAAAAATATTTGTTTTACATTTTGATAACGTTAATTTAAGTTTAATGAAATTAGTTTTATTTAAGTTTATTTATTGATTGGTTTTAATTAACAAATATTATTTATTTTCAAAATAATAATCTCTACGATTTCTGGTTTATTCTCCTGTGTTTTCAACTAAGTTTTTGATCTAACTCTGGCGTGTCAAACCGAATTTGACATTAATACAAATTGACGCTGCGAATTATAAATAAAAAACCCTTTAAGATTTCGAGTCTGAGAACATGACATAATAATAAGCTAGCTTCTAGCATTCTAATTGTAGTTATTAAATATGATTATATTGTTCATATCCGACTGCAATTCAATCCGAAACTCTGTTGCGCAGTGTTACGTACGTTTTTCTGATGTTTAACTAACCCAATGCACTCATGAATATATTCAATTAAGCTTTATACTCGAGACGAATGCCAAGTGATTGAGAATATAATATATAAATATACCAAAGTATTTAATTCTATATATTTATATAAGACAGACCTCCCGTATTTATATATATAAGAACCTTTTATAACAGCTATCTGACTGAATATTAATTAATATTAGCCCAGCCCTTGACACCTAGAAAGTTATATATTCACACTACAATCTTGAAGTTCTTTCCACTTTGAGCAAAAATTTAGTATAAATATCTTAGTACATCAGCTAACTTCAAACTTTTTCCTGATGTTTATAAAAACATAGGGACCTGTTATTCCATGTTCTATATTCCTTGTAACAAATATTAATTTGTTAAAAAGAAATATTTAAATATAAACAGTTCCTTACTACTTTATAAATTATTCTTCTTTGTAGCCTTTGTGATTATAATTTTAAAATATATATAAATTTTAACTATGAGTTCTTAATAATATTTTTGAATTTTAATGTAAATTTTAAATAATTTTTATGACCTCATTTTAGACAACGTTAAATAAGTAGCTATATATATTTTGTCTGTAATTACAGGTAGTTAAAAGGGCACTTGAAAAAGTAATACCTGCGGCAACTATCCGCTAATTTGATGACAGCTCTATGATAAAGTAGGTCCCTGTAATAAATGAGTTGTTGTTGACGTTGTTGTTACACTTAAATGATAAGACAGTGTCAACTAATCAATCGCCTATAGCATTGCACGATTATCAGACAAATCAGACGCATACGTCACAGTCTGCAGTGAGACATGGAAAGAGAAGAGAGACAGAGAGAGAGAGGGGTATTCGAAGAGCGGAAAAATAAAGAGAGAGGCTGTCGCTAACATGTCTGGCTTTTAGTAAAATAAATAAATAATAAATCAAAGCAAACTCTTCTTTTTTTATGCTTAATTAAATATTTGCCTAAAGACCCCGACAAATGTAAAACATCCAAAATAATGCTCCCCAGACTCTAGCTGACCTTCTCTTTCGCTCTCCCAACTGCTCTCCCTGTCTTTCACTCTGTTGTTGACCAAAAAACTAAGCCGAGTAAAAGTCGAAAACAAGTTTTAGCCAGACAGCATTTAAATCTAAAAATGGAGCCTAAAATCGCCACACGCAACGGGCAAACAATTAAAAAGCTGACGAAGCTCCCAAATTTTAGTTTGTTTTTTATTTATTGGGGACAAAACGCGTTCGTTGCTCACCTTAATGGAATAGACCATTATATATAATGGCTTTTATATTATTTTTGTTACTTTTACTTTTGTTTGTTTATGTTATCAATTTATTGATATTGGCACACCATTAAAATACACATAATTTATATAAACATAATATAAATTTAAGGTATTTGTTTTGGTAACTTTCCGCAGAGTTTTTTAAACTGTCGAAGTGTATTTCACTTGCCGTGAAATTAATTGACAGTATTGTAATTATATTGTTATTAATGTTATTAATTTGCGAACCGGTTGTTCGTTAATTAAATTTAATTGCATTAGTTGTAAGTTTTGTGTATAGTTTCCCATATGAAGCACATTCGACGCATTCGAGTATAAATTATAATATATTTAACCTTTTTTTTCACGCGCACGACAAGAATAAAAGAGACGCGCCGATTACACGTCTGTTGCGCACAGCTTTTCTTCGACGAATGAGCGGCATAGCGACAAATAAAAACAAAAAACAAAACTCAAAAATTAATAATAAATGAATCGAAAGAGAGCGAAAGCTCTCTTAACAATGTCTCTTTACTCCAACAGTCTGAGATCTCAGTGAAAGCTTTCACTCGACGAGCTTTTGCGAAAGCTTGTTGTTGTATTAGCTAAAGCTTAAAGCTTTTTCTTTGACGTTAGCTTCACATATAAGTCAATTTCTAGAGCTATCTTTAAAGTCTGTTTTTACTAAGCATACGCCATTTTATTATTAATGTTTATTTTACTCCCTTTCGATTATGTTTTTCACTTTTTCGCATTTATTGAGTCTCGGTTAAAGCTTTCCCTTCAGTTTTGAAAAGCTCTAGCTACAATTTAAGTTTGAAACTGTTACGCATACGCCGTGTAAGCCAATCTTTAACCTGTGATGCTGGAATTTTTATTCCCATCCGATTTAACAACTAAAAATAGTCGACAAAAAAATTATTTTAAGTTGAGTAAAAACTAAGATAATGCAATATTAATAGATTATATAGAATTTTGAAAATCGAACATCGAAATGATAACAGAAAATAGAATAATATTAATAATCTGTTCGCATTTATTGAGATGATTGGCCGGGCAATTTCAAAGGCTTCAATAACAGTTCATTTTTATATATCTGATTTCTAAAATCAGAATTTATTACACATACGCCATGTGTGGCCTGATTATGTTGATATCTATATTCCTTCTAGGCGAGTTTTATCTTGAAAGATAAAAGTTGCTATTCTTTCAATAGCTTAAATTTTTTGTATTATCTTTACAACTTTTTAACATCATATATAATTTAATTTAAACTTATTTTTAGGTCAAATTACATTTTTTATATTTTATGTTTTACTTGATTATATTTTTCTCGAAACTCTTTATTAAATAAGTTTTAAAATTAGGTTTTATCACGTATACGTCAGTTGAGCCAAAGTTCAGTCCTGTTGATGATGGTATTTATAATCCCTCTGGATAGTGTTATCTTGAAAGATAAAAGTTTCCATTATTTTCGCAGGCATTGAGGCTAATTCGACGTGCATTTTCAATTTAGTAGCTACGCGTTGGGCTTCTCGTTTGGTTGTGCTTCCAGTAATACACCTTATGTACTTTTAACTCCTAGTCACAGTGCCTATCTTTTTTATCTATATAATCGTGATTTATGTTTAGTCGAGCAACTGACAATGCAGTGAGTAAATTAGACAAGTTAGCTACTAATCCGCCAGCCATAAACTCTTAGCTAACTGATGAGTAAACAGAGATAATAAAACGACAAAAAAATTTGACAGATACACTGATAAAAATACCGGTTTCGAAAATAAAAAATATAAATATTTATAATTAAAAAAAAAAGAAAACTTTTGCGAGATTATACAAAATGTTATTCTTAAAATCAAGATATGTTCTCCTACTTAAACTATAAATACTAAATATATTTATTTTTCAGTGTATGGAGTCAAATTTTTGTATTCGATTAATTTAAGACAACAGTTGCTGTTTTTTCTTTTAATGACTATGCTTACCAAAAGACACTAAAAGACAGAATTAGCACTTGTATTATTTACTGATTACTTGAGGACTGTAAACATTTTACAATTGTTTTTGTTCCTTGGATCGAATTATCAGCTCATAAACTCTGACACAACATCGGTCGATTAACGACCGATGGTAAAACCGAGTTGTAAAAATCCAAACTAGCTTTTAATTAATTATCCGCTTATCGCTCAGAAACGATATCAAGAATGAATCAATCGTGTGCTCAGAGAAGGTTTCCTCAACGGATGATTACGATCCACATTTGCATCGCAATGCGAAGAATCCAACAAAGTGAGTCATAGATATAACTTTCTTAATTTAATTTAATTTTTATTAAAATAATGCAGTTTTTATTTATTTGATTTTAGTTTCTATAACAATTTGAATTTAATTTGTTTTTTTATTTTATTAATCCATATCTGCTTTTTGTCTGCTTAGCAACTGGCAAACCATGGCCCATTTTCTGAAGGCCTCGATTGGCACTGGCGTCTTGGCCATGCCCAGCGCCTTTGCGCATGCGGGCTATGTCAATGGCATTCTCTTGACCCTAATCATTGGCTCGCTGGCTCTTTACTGTCTGCACATCTTGGTGAGTAGTAGTTTGATTTTAAATTCAATTAATTTAAAATCAATGCCTCCTTTTTAGATAAGCTCCATGTATCTGCTGTGCAAGCGCCAGCGTGTGCCCTACGTCAGCTTCTCGGAGGCCATGAAGTTGGGCCTACAACAGGGTCCGCCCTTCCTGCGCTGCCTGGTTCCCATTGCCACGTAAGTCAACTCTTCTATTCTCTTCTATATATTATAGAAAGCAAAAGTTTTCTACATAAAATAGTTATATTTTAAGTTTAACAACATCACTGCGGACGGCAGTCCGCGCTAGTGACGCAAGCAGCACGAAGGGTGCGAATTTAAGATGTTTCCTGAAACTTAAAAAAAGCCTTACAATCATCATTGAGGTCTTAAAATGTATATTTTTATTTATTTTATGAATGATCTTTTTGTTATTATTATTATATATATATTATTAAAATTACAATTAACAATTTCTTATTATCTTATTATTTGCTCCATGATTTGTCTTTTATTATTTTAATTTTTAATAATCTTTAAATTAATTAAATCTCTTGATCATTTTTTTATATTAAAATATGACAAAAATAAATTTTTAAGTTAGTTTAAAGTAAATTGGAGTATAATCCTTTAATTATTATCTTATTATTTGCTCCACGATTTGTCTTTTATTATTTTTAAAATTAAATCTTAACTATCTTTAAATTGATTAAATCTTCTGATTAATTCTCTATATTCAAATATAACATAAATATATTTTTAAGTTAGTTTAAAGTAAATTGGAGTATTAACCTTTAATTATTTTATAAATATAGTTTTTTAAATATTGTTTTGATTTAATTATTTACTTTTTTGAACTGCAGTCCCTTTGTGGATGGCTTTCTGGCCTTCTATCACTTTGGCATCTGTTGTGTTTACGTGGTTTTCATTGCAGAGAGCATTAAGCAGCTGGTGGATGAGTATCTCGTCGAATGGGATGTGCGCTTGCACATGTGCATTATCGTCATACCGCTCTTACTTATCTATAGCATACGCAATCTCAAGTTGTTGGCACCTTTTTCCAGTGCTGCCAACTTGCTGCTCTTTGTGGGTAAGTCAAAGTTTAATTTGAGCCCAGAGAACATCTTTATCTATATATTTTTAATTTTTCATTTAGGTTTCGGCATAATTTTGTATTATATTTGCTCTGATTTGCCGCCGCTGAGTGAGCGAAAACCTTTTGAGGATTACTTAAAGTTGCCCACCTTTTTTGGCACTGTGCTATTTGCTTTGGAGGCGGTGGGCGTGGTAAGTTATTGTTGATTAGTCTAATAATTTTATTCGTTTACTTTCAAATGTATTTAAAAATATTAAATTCCTTTCGCCATAATAAAAATTGCTTACATTAAATTACTAACTAAATGAAAATTAATAAAGTATTGTTAAAAAACTAATATTTAAGAATCTGACATATGATTTTTATTATAACTATTATCTTTTTGTGTTAATTTAAGTTTAATATTTTTTTCTCTTTTTATATTTTTTCCAATCTTTTTCTATATTTAATTATATTTTTAACTTGACATTTGTGCCTTTAATTATTTCTTTATTTCCTCCCCTAGATCTTGGCTATTGAGGAGAACATGTCCACGCCCCGGGCCTATGTGCAACCGTGTGGCATCATGAACTGGGGCATGTGCATCGTACTGAGTCTCTATGTGTTTCTCGGCTTCTTTGGCTACTGGCAGTATGGAGACGAGGCATTGGGTAGCGTCACCTTAAATATACCTCAGTCGGAAATGTAAGTTCATATCAAATATTACGCATACGTCATGTGGACACTCTTCATGGGTCATCTCTCTGTCTCTTTGCAGCCCCGCTCAGGTGGTAAAGATCTTCTTTGCCATTACAACGTACATTTCCTATGCGCTGCAAGGATATGTCACAGCTCATATCCTTTGGAGCAAATATCTGAGCAAACGCTTCAAGGACGTGTCCAAGCACACGCTCTACGAGCTCATCTTTCGCGCGGTGATTGTGCTATTAACTTGTGAGTTGCATTGGGTCTTTGAAGGGTTTCAATTATGAAATATGATTAACAACATCCAGAAATATCTGAAAAGCAACCAGCAAAGAACATGCTGTCAGTGTAATTATAGAACAAGAAAATAACATTATTTAGTTTATTTGCACTCCTGTTTTTATTGTCTTCTCTTTCATTTTGTAATTATTATTTGTGTTTATTGAAATTTCAATCATATTTTTCTTTTTTTTTGTAATTGTTATTTTTGTTTATTACAATTCTAATTATACTCTTTCCATAAATTACTATTTAAATCTTCTCTCTCTTTCAGTTTGCTGTGCCATTGCCATTCCAGACCTGTCGCTGTTTCTCTCGCTCGTCGGATCCTTTTGCCTCTCCATTTTGGGTCTCATCTTTCCAGCTCTGCTGCAAATCTGCGTGCAGTATGAGCGAGGATATGGTCCATATAATTGGCGGCTTATCATCAATCTGTTGCTGCTGATCTTTGGCTTCTTTGGCGGCATTGTGGGCACCTATGTCAGCATTGCGGATATTGTCGACGCCTTTTCGAAGTAGCTTAAGTTCGTACGTAATGTTTGCCATTAAATACTAATACACATACTGAATTGAGTTGCAGTTGCAAATGCAGTTGGGAATGTTGGGAATGAGAATGTGTTTGTGCAACGCGGCGTATGCGTAATCTAGTGTAACCTCTGCATGTGGCTTATGCAAATCATTCTGCGGCCTCTCTATACTAGTATATATATGTCACTTGGGGTCTGTTTATTCTGTTTGGCCTGCTAATTATTGCCGCCTGCTCGCACATTTCGACTGAACGGGAGGGGAACGAAATTCTTAAGCAGGGGCGTTGCAAAAGGGGATCACAAATACATTTTAGGAGCTTAAATATAAACATTAAAAAGTAAAACACTTTAAATAAATTCAATTAAACTAAAATTATCAAAAATTTGCAGAAAAACAAATAAATAAAATAATAACTTTAAAATACCAAAAGAAAAGTAAAATGCTAATATATATTTTTGGCAATATTTTGGTACTTTTATTCATAGACTTTTAATCAATAAAAATAAAAGTGAAAACATTCAAAATTCAAATACCAAAAATATCAAAAATAAAAATACACAAAAAAAAAATACCAAAAGTATACTAAAACATTTGCTGAAATGTTTTGGTATTTTTATTCGATGACTTTAATCAATAATATGAAAAGCGAAAACATTAAAAATATCAAATATACTATAAATGCAAAAAAAAAAAACATTACATAAAATAGAAGAAAAAATACTAAAAAACGAACATACATTTGTGGTGATGTTTTGGTATTTTTATTCTATGACTTTAATCAATAATATATATAAATATACTATAAAAGAATATTTTTTTTTGTATTGTCATTCTATGACTTTTAAATAAAATTAAAATTTCATTACTATTTTATAATATTATATTCAATAAAAAAATCATTGATTAATTTCAATATTGAGTTTTTGATATTGAAACCAATGAAATTTTTGGTATTTTTACTCTATGACTTTTTAATAAGATTGAAGTTAAATTGTTCAATTTAATTTTATAAATTATTTTTTCAAAATACATTAATTGCACCTGGTCAAAGAAAAAAGGTGTTAGAAGTAAGGGGTCAAAAGTCAAGCAAGTCAAACAGTCGAAATTCCTTTAACTTTAATTAAAAGCTAAGCCTTGCGGTCAGTGTGGCAAGTTGTGGAGTGGTAGGTGTTGCTGGAGCATGCAGGCACATTAACATTAGCCTGCCCCCTCTCCAAATCCCCCGCTTCAACCCCCTCTCCACCACCGTTAGACAGACAGAGATGGTCACGTGCTGCTGCAAATGCAACGAACTGTAATTAAATGCAACCGCAATTAACACAAAAGCGCCCGCAGCTCACAATGCCAGACACTGTGTGGGCCAGTGTACCAGTCAGGCACTGTGCCATTACTGCACACACTCACTGTGACTCTAAATACCTTTCTCGCCATGTCTGTCTGTCCAGTCTCTGCTTCTTTTGCAATTTTATTTACAATGTTTTGAACACGGCATCCTGTCGACATGTCTGTCTCCTTCTCCTTCTGTTCCTCCTTCTCCTCCTGTTCCTTGTACTTTGTCTTCTGTCGACCACTGTACATTGCAATGGCAATGCCCAACGGCCATAAGAAGCCAAATGCACAAATGCCAGCGAGGCACAGTGGAACAAACAGCTAAAACAGCTTTTAAAAATTAATATCTTCATTAGAGTTAATGTAGTACCTTTATTTAGTTACAAGTATGATCTGTCTGTCCTTTTTGTATGTCTTTTGTGCCAAGTTAAGAATGGTTTTAAAATGCAATCAAAATTGTATTGTTAAAATATATACAAATATACAATTTTATTTTATATGCTTTAAAAATTGAATTTTTATTGGTTCAAGAAAGTATTCAAACTTCTAAAGTCTTATTTTAAGTCCTATGAAATATCATTCCAAGCTTTACACTCGAAACCGAGTGTTGTTTTCTAATTAAACGGAGATTTAAAAATTTAAATTAATAAAAGCTAATCCAGTTACTTTTCCACTGTGCGCGTGTTGCACTTGAGCCAAACTTCAGTCATTATTACTGCATTTAATGGCCAACATATTGGGCAACCCTCGCAGTTGGGTGCAGCGTGTGTTGAATTGCCGTTTGCTTTGTACGTTTAATTACTCTTTTGACGGAAATAACACAACATTCGTTTTAAAAATGGCTACAAAATAGAAATTGCACAATTGCAGTCAGCTCTCTCTCTCTGTCTCTCTCTCTCTCTCTCTCTCTCGTCTTACACTCGTAACTCCCTTTGCAACTCCACAAAGAGTCTGAAATGCAACACTCGAGTTCTATCTAATTTTTCCTTTTTTGCGCTTAAATTTCCGCAGCAGCTGCTGACAATTTAAATAGATGAGAATCAAAAACTCGACTTTCGTTTGATTGGCCAACAGATTCTTGTTTTGGCCTAGTCAGAGTATTTGCTGTACAGCATCGTTTTCTTTGAGCTTCGACAGTCAAATTAAATGACAAGTTTACTTGTTGTTAACCAAGTTCCTAAGGATTACATAGCACACTGAGTTTAAAGAAACATAAATCGAGTTGTCAATCAGATAATAATTCTGATATGTCGAGATTTTTAGATTTATTTTTCAATTTAATATCTCTATTGCTTAGATTGAATTTAATAAATTCTATATAGTTTAATTTATTTTTCAATCTAAAATCTATATTTGTAAGATTGAAGTTTATAAATTTTATATAATTTCATTTAGTTTTCAATTTAAAATCTATTGCTTAAATTGAATTTTATAAGTTTTATATAATTTTATTTATTTTTCAATCTAAAATCTTTATTGTTTAGATTGAAGTTTATGAATTCTAGATAGTTTAATTTATTTTTCAATCTGAAATATATATTTGTTAGATTGAAGTTTATAAATTGTAGATAATTTTATTTGTTTTTCAATGTAAAATCTGTATTGCTTAAATTAAAGTTTATAAGTTGTAGATTACTTAATAAGTATCTAAATTTTAGCCAATTTACTGGGCACATTTAACAGTCGAGCAGTTCAACTATATAAGTAGCTCTAACTTGTTGTTCTTTTGGTATTGCGATTGCCATTGCGTTGTTGGCATTCGAGTCATTTGCCGTTTGAGCATTTTAATTATATTTGTGCAGGGCAGCGCAAAGTTGGCCCTCAACTCAACGCAACTCACTCCAAAGCGGGGCTTTTAGTGCTTCCGGGCAGTTGGCTACTCCACGGGAAATTGAATTACGCACAATGCTAGGTAAACACATGGTCACTGCATTTGATGAGACTGAAAAGATCTCGGCCTCCTCTTATGCTATGCGTAAAAGTTAATTAGAAAATGCTCTGAATACGAACTCATTATGCCCCTGCCCACAAAAAAAACATGTATGATTTCATTAAATTCTGCTGGCAGCTGGTAGACGAATATATGCGAGTATTCATACTTCATTCATAATACGCACATTATTCAGCTGCGATTTGTTTGATCAAAACTCATTCATTGCGTTACACATACATATATACATATATTGTGTATTGTATAGAAATCCATCTATTCATCTTTCCATGTTGGCGTTAAACAGTTTTCACGCTTTGTGCATTACGTATACGTAATATACATATAGATATTCCTAGTCAAACAGTGTCGAATATTGCTAGCATATTCAACAAATTTGCAGCTTTTTTGTTTGTTCTCTTTTTCATTTAACGCGTTGCACACCAAATTTGTGTTGCATATTTTGCGGCGCTGCAAACTGAAATTTATATTAAAATCGCTTTTACAATTTGTAAACAATATATATATTCTCGTATCAAATTACAGCATGTGTTACAATGAAATTGTTAAACATTTCGCAGAATTTATAAAATGGATATAAATATCTTTGGGATATTGGAAATGAAGCTAATTATCTTTATTCCAATAATTTTGGCTTTGTAAAGTTTCTATATATAAGACTCTTAATCTCCTTATTATTATTTATTAACTAAATATATTTTTGCATCAGTTTATAGCAGACAAAACTATAAAATTGTTGAGAATTTGTAGAATTTTGAAATATAAATAAATAATAATAATAATAAATCCTTTTTTTATGAATGAAAATTTATACAATGAAGTGAAAAGTGTCCAAATTCCCTCGATTAGTAGAATATTCAATATTATTAATTTTAAAATATTATCTAGCGTATTAAAAATTAATATGTCGGATATTCAATGCATTTAAAAGGGAAATGGAAAGTTAATTTATTTTTATGAATAATCCAGCTAATATAATTTGTCAACTTAGTCTGTCCAATTATTCATATAAATTGTTACAATTACAAAAAAACCATTTTAAATTAGGAATCTCTGGATTTGCTTACTTTATTTTCTAAATTCCCGGGGTTTATTTTGTCGCCTGCTTGGAAGCTCTTAATAAAATAAGTAAATAGCATTGGTAATTGTGTTACCAAAGTACAATTGCCTGGAACAATTCCTATGTCAAATGGGTCTATTCATTGGGGAGTCGTTTGTGGGCTTAACTACTATACACTCGCAACTCAAAGCTTATCTTCGTGCACAGTCTCTGTCCCTGTCTATCTAATCACTTGCCATTCCACCTTTTGAACTCAACTCGGTTTCTGGCTTTTGTGAAATGAAATGTGTTTGCATATTTGCTCATTTAGGCTGGCAACTGCTTAATTTTGTGCATACGCCGCTTTGCAAATGATTCATTTTTATTCATTTAAACAATTTTTTTAAATAGGAGTGAGTGATGAGCAGGGGAGGATGAGGGGTAGAGGGGGAGTGGCTGTCTAACCATCATGGCAAATGAGAAGAGCGGAGAACGGAGCCTCTTGGCAATTTGTTTGGCTGCTTGTAACACTCGCTATCTGTGTGTGTGTGTGTGTGTGTGTGTGTGTGTGTGTATGTGTGTGTGTGTGTGTAGGTGTAGGTGTGTTTCGCAACAAAATGATTTATTTTACGGAACGCTAAGCACACACACGTCCCTTTAACAACAACAGCAACAATGGACAGTGGGCAAATTTGCTGATATAGCGCAGCAAAATTAATTAAAAAATTTACTTTTCCTCAATATGATATAAATATGTTATTTTTTAAATAAAACGGAAGTTGAATAAACATATTTTGAAAATTATAAAAAATTATTAAACAATTAATAAATTTATAAGAAAATATTTAAGCTTAAAGCCTTAGCTGCTAAAGCTTAGAATTTAAGTTAGACGTTATTTTAAATCCTCTCCACCTTGTAAATAATTATAAAATAAAAACTTAAGCCTAATTGCGTTAAGGTAAATCGGGGAAACATTTAATCGTATTGAAATTATGCGGAGAATTGAGCCAAATTTATTTAAAATTAAGAAATCAATAATGATCAATCAACATTAAACAAAATAAATATAATAATTTAACATAAATACTTAAAATTATTTTTAATTAATATTTACATATATTTTTAAGTTATTATTTTTATATATCAATATATATTATTTCGTTACGCTTAATCAGTCTAAATCGCCCACTGTGCCGCGGAAAGAAGCAGCGGGAAAATCAGCAACAATGGCGACAAGCGTCGCATCGCATTGTTTTGTGGCAGCGGCTTTTGGGTTGTTTTATTGAGGTTTACTGTATTTATTTTTGCCAGGCATTTTGCTACAATTCATGCAACAGACGCGACTGCCATCATCACCAACAAGCAGGCAGAGAGAGAAGGAGAAAGGGAGAGGAAGGGAGAGAGAGAGAGAGAGAGGTAGACGGACTGTCAATGATGACGACGAACAGCATCGCGAGCATTTGCTATGAATAAATAACGAACACACCGACAATGGCAATGGTAACGAAAGAGAAGAGAGAGGACGAACAAAAGGGTAAAAGAGAGAGAGAGAGAGAGAGAGAGTGGAAAGGGGGGAGGGTGAGGGAAGAGAGTCTTGCCAGGCTGCATGTGATTTATGCTGAGAATACATGAAACTAAAATAGGTGCCGGGCTTCAAAACATTGATTGTTGCTAATGTGGCCAAAAAGGGCTGTTCCCTCTCATTCTAACCCCCTTCCTTCCTCTCTCTCACTCTCTCTTCCCGTCCCTTTCACACTCCTACGCCGAAAATCCAAATATTCCTCTGCGGCTTTCGCAATTGTGGCCGTCACTTTAACTTTAGCATGATAACAGATAAACACAGAGACATGTGTGTGCGTGTGTGTGTGTGTGTGTGTGTGTTTGGCAGGCAGATAAAAAGGTCGAGCAGCTGCCTTTGCTCGGCTGTGTTGCTGCAGGTGCGTTAAACATTTATGAACGCCAAAAACGCAGATTTTATTGAGGCAGTTCACTGGGCGCACCGCAAAAATTGTTATAAACGCCCATGCATAATTCATGAAGTTAAAGTGACCCCGTTGCGTATACGCAATAATCATACGCCATGCTGCACAGCCAGTTTACAAAAAAAAAGCCAAACAAAACCCGACCCTCGATGTTTTGTATGTTCTGCCCTTGGTGGGCTATTTAACGAATTGCCACCATGGGAGGTTTATTATTGTTGTAGGTTACAGCCATGTCAGGAGTAAGTACTATATAGAGAAACAATTTCTAAGGCTCTCTCTCAGTGATGAAAACTGCTTAGGGGAAAGTAATTTATTGTATAACTAAGCTATTGCGATTTATAAATGTTTTCAAAGTTGATTAAAATTGTTGAAAATAAATTGGGTGCGTATACGCAATATTTAAAAACTAATATTTGAATGCATAAGGAAACAAATTTTTAGGAAATTCATTATAGAATTGTCAAATTTAGACTATGAGTTGAGCATTTGCATTTTAAAAATATAGAATTCATTTTTCACATTAAGTTGGCACATATGTAAGTGTTAAGAGTTAAATAAAAATACTAAAATGAAAGTTATAGTTTTTAATTAGCAAAGTCAAGCTGCTAGTAAATCTACTGCACTTTGTAAATACTTAATAAAATTATGAAAAACATTGCAACTTGCTCAATATTTATGCACCAAGTTGCACAGCAATTTACCAAATGAAATGAAAACAATAAAAAAAAATACTGCTAGTAAAAATATGTAGTTCTCTGGCTGGAAAATTAAAGCCATTCAAATTTATTAATACTAAATAAGAAAAATATTAAATCGTTTAAAATGCTGCGAGTGAAATGAAAGCAAATTGAAGAAAATACTTTTCCAATTGAAGCAATAATTATCAAAGCTAAGCTGTGCATGAAGGCAATTGCATTCCATAAATAATATATTTGGTAAATTGATGCAATAACATTTATTCGCAAAGTGGCGCTGCAGTTCAGTTTGCTCTAACAAACTTAAGCTGTAAAAATAAAATAAACTAGTATTAAATAAATTGATGAAAAATATTGAAACTTAATTGCGTATACGTTATATTTATATGCCAAATTGCACAGCAATTGACAAATTGAAAAGAAACAGACCTCAAATTTATGCTGTAGTTAACAAAGTCGAGCTTGCATTTAAGAAATAATAAATAATTTTATGAAATATATTTAAATTGAATTTGAAGCTTATTTTGATTGCAATTTCCAAAGCACAACTTTTTTGCAGGCTATCAAAATGATTTATGCATGTGTATTTAATGTCTTTACAGTTGACCACATGAAATGGTAATGGTATAAGCCTTGATATGATCTGACCACAAATAACAGCACGTTCGCCCATAAACTCTTCAAATCGTTTCGTTTGCTGGCATTTCTGCCTAATTGCGGCCAAAGCGTTTAGCCAAAAATGGTTTTTGGATAATTGCCAAAAATGGAAAGAGACAGAGATGACAATAAATGTGTGTGTGTGTCTGTGTGTGTGTGTGTCTGTGTGTTTGTGTGTTTGATAGTGTGGTAATAATATTATAGATAGAGCAAGCAAGTAAAATGCTTGAAATGCTCAACTGACAAGCAATGAAATTAAGCGTCATCATCCAACAAAAACAACATCATCATCAACATCGTCATCGACTGGGCGACATTGACGTGCACGATGAGCAACTGTCATGTCATGTCATGGAAATCGCATTGGAAATGGGAACTAAAACTGAAAGTGGATGTGGAACTGAAGAAGAAGCACTTGGCATGTCAACGCTTTCAGCATTCAGCATTCAGCTTTCAGCTCAAATCGACGGGTGAGTTTGGTGTCAAGCACTTTGCCTAAACCCATAATTTATGCCGCATGTTTGCCATAACTCAATGGCAGCCACGAATTTCATGATGAGGTTAAGTGGAGGCAGCTTTAGCTATATTATTGGATAGAACCAGTGAGAGAGTCGAGCAAGCTTTAGCTTTAGACTAGAAACTGTGATGACAACTACACGCAATAATAAAAGGGCAAAGCAACCAAGAATTAAGAATAAAAAAAACATAAAATGAAAGTAAATATCTTTTATAAAAGTCTGGATTTTTAATGTAATTAATGTTTGTATATTAATATTTGAAAAATATCTTTTTTTTATTTGGCAAAAATTACCTAATTCGGACTTTATTCAGTACATAAAAGAATCCAGAAAATATCTGAATGATCAACACTAGATAGAACTTCTTTCTCTTCTCTCTCTCTCTCTGTGTGTGGTTGATGAGAAGCAATCGATAAATTCGAATACTCATACAAGTACTCGTACAATGCTCACATAACATACGAGACGCTATCGTTTGTCCCTCTTCCTTCCTTTGCCTTTCATGGCTGCGTTTTTGTCGCCGATTGAGCGAACAATTGTTAGATGGCGCCCAAGATGAATGTCCTGCAATTGTGCGCATTGCTTGCCATTTGTTTGGCGGCTTCAAGCAGATTTACACCATCATCCCAAGCAGAGCTGATAACACAGTTAAGACCAAGACCAAGACCAAGAACAGAAGCAGGAACAGGAGCAGAAACAGGGGCAAGAGCACTTGACAATGCTATCAGGAGAGGCGACAAATCGTCGTAAATTAGACGATTATTAATCAAAAAGCGCAATAATTATAACATTTAAAGAAAATAAATTCAAAACATTTTTTTTTTATTAAAAAATTAAATATATGAAGTTTTTAAGTTAATATTGTAAAGCAATCATTTTATCGTCCATGATCTATTCTGTTGGTTTTTCAAAAATCTAAAACTAGATTAAGTTACCGAAAAGATAACAGAAAGCCTATTAAATAAAATTACAATTACAAAGAAAAACTAGTCGGCGGTGCTACAGTCGAGCGGTACTCGACTGTCGGAGACACCGTACTTATTATAAAGATATCTCAAACAACAAAAAGATTTTCATACTAAGACTTTATTTGGACTGATCGTTCCTATGGCAGCTATATGATATAGAAATCCGATTTCAATCAAATTTTGTCAGTATGTATGGGACCATCTTTTAAACATATTCTGTCAGTTTGGTTGAAATATCTCAAACAACAAAAAAGTTTTCCATACTAAGACTTGATTTTCAACTGATTGTTCCTATGGGAGCTATATGATATAGTGGTCCGATCCAAAATCTAAAACAAACTCGATCTGCTTGCAATATAGACGAACCTACATACCAAGTTTGGAGTCTCTAGCTCTTATAGTCTCTGAGATCTAGGCGCTCTTACAGACGGACAGACGGACAGACGGACGGACGGACAGACGGACATGGCTATATCGACTCGGCTGTTGATGCTGATTAAGAATATATATACTTTATGGGGTCTGCCACGCCTCCTTCTGCCTGTTACGCACATTTTTTTTTGTGACAAAGTTAATAGACCCCTTTACTTTTTTAAAGTACGGGGTCTAATTAATGACAAGTATTCAATAAAACAAAAATATGGAAAATACAAATTTTATGTGTGTTTCCAAAATGACTTTAAATAATTATTATTTTATATAATAAATGTTAAAAATATGAATTAAATGACAACAAAATTACAATAGAAATTAAATTATTATTGCATACCTTTTTTTTTAGTTAAAAATTTAGATAAGAATTAAAATTTACTATATACAATTATGGAGTATATAAATTAATGCTTTTCCAGCATACAATATTCAGATGTTTAAGATATGCTTAGTATACTTATTATTCATGTTGATAATTTTTTGGGGCTTTGGTTTTTGGTAAACTCATAAGTGTAATTTGCTGTTGCTGTTATTATTTCTTGTTGTGGGCAGGAGGGGGATGGGATGGGATGGGATGAGATGGAAGATGTAAAATGCACTGCCTGCACTTAGCATTATCAGGGCACATTAATAATTATGGTTATGGGATTTGAGTGCATGTTAATGGGCATTCGGTGCGTTGTTCAAATCGATTTTCATTTGATATTTCACATTTGGCCTTCTGATTGCATTACCATAACACACTTTTGCATACACTCATATTTGCCATTCGCCATTTTGTTTATGTGTGTGTGTGTGTGTGTGTGTCGCAACCGCAGCCACTAATTAGCCCATGACAAACACATGGCACAACACACACACACACACAGCACACACACACACACACACACACACGCACATATGTGTTTGCATTAAATATTTTGTTACAATCTGACAAAGCCGAATGTCGAATATTTAACCCAAACTTAACCCGAGCGTAACCGGAGCAGACTGCCAATGATGTCGAAATAACAGATGAGCTTATAAATACATGCGGATAAGATATGAGTATGTACAGTAGTGTATGAAAGTCAATTATCTAACTGAAAGCTCGTTAAAGTTTGATTGATATGCCGACATTAGCAAGCAGACAAGAGCTGAGGGATTACAAACTACCAGTCAATTTATAGGGCAATAAAAAGAGAATAAATATCGTTTAAATATATACTTATTTAATTATTTATTCAATATTATCAATAAGAAGTAAGATAACTATTATTAAAACCTTTAAAATTAAATATAAATTATATTTTATATATTTTAATCCAACTTAACAAATAAAATTTACAACTAAAGTATAATGCAAGTTTAGTGACTAAATTAAAATATAAATTAAAGCTTGGAATTGTTGAATATGATTGAGTTATATTTATATACCTTTACTTGTTTATTTATAATTCTACAAATAAATGTCGTTTTAATTTCTATCAATCTCTATTTAAGTCTTCTATTTAAAATAGGCAAATATAACGTTGAATATCGCGCATTGCTGTTTTAAATAATTTTAAAATGGCAATTAAATATTTAGTAGCAATCGCACATGTGCACACATAGTCAAATGAACAAATTGCAAATTATAAGCCATATTTAATTACCAATGGCAAAAACAGGTGCCTGTTTTAGCTGCTGTCTGTCTCTGTCTCTGTGTTTTTGCTTCAGTTTAATGCGTATTTTGTTACTGTAATTATTTTGGTTATATGCCAGAAAACACACACACAGACACACACACACACAATACATTTCCAGTATAATATAGTATAATGTTATTTGTTTACTTCCTCGCACTAATTGAATAATGCGACATTGTTTTTACATTTTGTGGTCGCCGCAGACAACAGATATATATATATATATATATATATATTTCTTGTGTAATTTCAATTTAATTCCGGCTGAATGGGGGAATATCCAATATTCAAATGCTAAACGTGTTTTAATGAGTTGCCTGACCAGCAAAGCAGAAGCCTAATGAAGTGTGCTAAAATATAGAGAATAGAGAGAGAGAATTCCTCACATTCCTCAGCTCTTTGTCGGGATGATAAACTCGCCCAGTTTACTGCAGGTCATCGGGCCTGTGTCCCGTTAAAGGATACGAGGATATAAGGAAAATGGCATTGTAACTCTTAACAAATAAGCAGCATTTCCGTGCCAGGCTTGTGTTTGGCATAAAGCCAAAGATAAATGGCAACTAACAAATGCCAGCTAAAATATGTAAGTACACTTAAAGAAAAATGCGCGAAAATAAATTAAATGTGAGTAAAGTGAATTTAAATTGATTGAATATTAAATTTAACAGTCATACATATTTTATCTGAATAATAATAATTAATATAAAATAAAAATCGAAATTAAATATAAAAAAATATATAAAATAGATATTTTTACTTAAGGCCCAAATAAATTATAAAAATCCTTAATAATATTAATATTAAATTTTTAATTTTTCACTTAAGCTTAATAACATTTATACGAGTATTTTGACATTTGGGTATATATTTAGTTAGATTAAAGTCTTTAATATTGAATTTTAAAACATTGTCTGATTAAGTTTAGAATATGTAGTCAAATTTAAATATGATTTACTTTTATTTATTTTCTTTTTTTTAATATCATTTTTTCTTTGGGTGTAAGCAAATGGAAGGTCAGCAGCGACAAAGGGAAAAGGGCAGTGAAGACACTGGGCGACAGAGACACTGAATTTGTTGGAAGAAGAAAAGTGTAACAAATCTTGTGCCAGTTATTTCAGTTTCAGTTTTACTCGTAGTTGTTGCTTTGAGGGGCGAATTTATGGGCGCGCATGTCACTGCACACAAAAAGTTAAACAGCGCGCAACGGAAGTGCGACAACAACGATACTGACGGGAGCAGGAAAAAGAGCTCCGTTTTAGGTGAAATGGAGGGCAGGAGGAGGAATGAATGTCAGGACATACAGGACAACAGGACAACAGGAAACGCAGGCCGTGCATTGCAATTTGCAGACGCCTCGGTGACAAACTGCGAAATCAGAGCATCAAATTCATACACAACTATATACATACATACATATGCAATCACATACGCTCTCATTATCATGAATCAGTAACTAAGTATAGCTTAAAATGAATACACTAGTGCACAGCAAGTCAGCTCGACTTGTTTATACTCTCTAAATGCAATTTAACTAAAAGTAGAAAAGCTTTAAACAATATTACGTATACGTAGTGGATCTGCTTTTACTTAAAAAGTCAACTGAACTTGTTAACATTCTCGATATGTAGTGTTAATGCTTGCAGGAATAAAGTTTAACACAATATTACGTATACGCAGTGTGCCACTTACCATCAGTTTTGCTTTCATTTTATTAAATCACTTAAAAATAAATTAAATTAAATAATATATGAGTGTCAGAAAGTCAAACCGACTTAAGAATACTCTGTTAAAGCAATGATTCTAGATTAAAGATTTTTTCGATTATTGTTATTGATACTATTTCCGTATGCTAGTATTAATTTTTTGTAATGTGGCTAATTTTTTAAACAAATGATATCATAAGTATGAAATTAAGCTAAGAAAATATGGGAGTTATCTCAGCTTTTCCGGAACATAGCAGAAGTGATATTATATTACGTATACGTAGTGTGTTTGCGATCATTTTCCATTTGAACTGCATTTTGTAGGCTCAGTCGAGCATACCCCACTGCATATTTCAGTCATATGGTATGTATGTCAACTAGTTTTATCTGGCCTACAGCAGTGGCAGCTCAACGTCGCGCTGCTTTGGCTAACAACATTAACTAGCACTGCCTGCGGGCGGGGCGTATGTGTAATGCGCTCCAAGTGAATCTGTGTGTGTGTGTGTGACTGCGAGTGTGTGTTTGGGTGTTTTTTTCTCTTCTTTTTTTTATTGCCGAAGCCAACTTCCGTCGCTTGTTGACATATTTCCACTTCATTGGAATGAACAGAGCAGCCAGGCAAATGAAGATACAGCCGCGACAGCCGCGGGCGCCTGCCAGCTCTGCCAGCTCAGAGACTCATTCAGGTGTGCAGCAGGTACAAAAAATTAAAGAAGAAAAAATGTGAATAAGTGCAGGCGAGTATGCACGACTAGGACATGCCCTGCAGGCAATTCAGTTGTCTAAATCATGAAAAAAAAGCTCTTTTAAGATTTTAAAAATATAAAAATATAATTAAATATGAAATAAAATGAGTAAACTACTGAGAGCACGTGCCTTGGAGCGTGCTCGACTTGGATACACTCTGTAGGCAATTAAGAGGTACACGAAAGTACCGAGACAATAGCTCTCATTAATTCTTTCCATAAATATGTATTATGGACAGTAAATTCTACAAAACAAGATAATATAAAATATATAAAATTAACATAATGTTAGTTAAAATTCAAGTTTAAGCGATTAAAAATATACCACAAGTTAGAAAAAAAGAAATGAAGAAATAGAGAAACTTGCAATTTATTAATTTTATGTATTTAAAGTTGACAAAAATAATGATTCAAATCTAAATATATATACTTATATAAGTAAAACAGATTATAAATAAACAATTCCAATAATTTTTAATTAATTTTTAATGCATAACTAAAATGATCAGAATTAAATGATTATGTTCATTTCTTTCTGACAATACTTTGCTTTAAAATCGAAGTTTTCTACACATTCAATGCTTAATTGTTTGTTATTTGCATGCCCATTTGTTTTGGTAACTACGGGGTATCTGAGGCAACGAAAAAATGAAAGAAAAATAGTGGAGTAGCTGGCGGAAGCTGGCGGATACTCTGGCAGGCAGCTAACGACAAATATTTGACACATGGCAGGAGGCGGTGCTAAAATATGCGAGACATGTGCCAGGACATCAGGATACAGAGAACGAAGAAGGAGCAGCTGGAGGAGGGAGGGAAGGGGACGGGACAGAGGCCGAAGGACAGAGGGCACATCCTGTGCCAAGGATGCGTGCGTGAGGAGGATTCGAAGTCATTTTTGCAAGTGGCAGACACATTTGCAGTGTTTCAGTGTCTGTTTCTCAGTCCTTTCTTTTCCTTTTGCACATTTTAATTTGTGTCAAATTGTTGCTAAAATGCAAAACGCATTGTTTACCAGCAGGGAGGATGGGAGAAGGGCGAAGGGCGTTTCCTTTCACCCCTTTCACATTGTTGTGCTTATTCTTGTTCATCTACCAGTTGTTATTGCACTTGTTGTTGTTACTGTGACTCTTCTTCTTTTCTCTTCTGTTGTTGTTGTTGGCGCCTTGTTAACACAGTTTTGTGCTTTTGTTTTTTTTTTGCGGGCGCTGTTTTCTTTTTTTTTTTTATTGTGCCATAAGAAAAACATTGCCAACGGTTTGGGATAAGGGTCTCACATCTCCTCTCTCTTTCTCCCTCTCCCTCTTCTTCTCTCTCTTTCTGTCTCCCTCTCTATTTCCTCGTGTCCTCCTCCCACGCCGAGCAGAACAATAAAATGTTGTTACAAATTCATTACCGAAGGCGTTAAATTTGACACAGTTTTGCATGCGAAGTGCAATGCAACCTAAGGATGCGACTAAAATAGCGAGAAAGAGAGGGAGATAGAGAGATAGAAAGAGACAAAGAGAGAGAGTGGAAATGGGGGATAGGTAGAGCGACAGCGAAAGGAAAAGCAAAAGGAAACAGAGCGCAACATGCAACAATGCTCATGGCTTAATATATGGTCTAGTTAGGTAGAAGGAAGCTGTCCAACGAGGGCAGCTTGAAAAGTTCACAAAAAAAAAAAAAAAAAATCTTCTAAGCAGTAGAGCTGTTAAGGAATTATCTAATATGACTTCAGTTTCAGCGGTTTCATGATTTTAATGATTTTAATCTTATTTAATTGTTTTTTTTTAATAAATATACAATTGGCCTAAATCTTTAAGTCAAAAAACTGTTTGAATACCACACAAAAAAACACAATTTTCTTACTTAAAAAAATATTGCTTTAAAACTAATGATTGGAGTTTGTAGCTGTATGTATGCAAAATGGATATTTTCGTGATCATTTAAATACTGTAAGGCTTTGTAAAATTAATTAGTAAAATTTTCAGATTCTAAAAAGCAGAAAAATAATCTAAGTTGCTTAAATATCAGAAACTTTTCGGTGACAAAAATCGGTTGACAAAAAACAGCTTTTGAATTGCTTTTGCGCTGTTAAAGAATTGTAGAGTGTTATTATTATAATATTATTTTACGTCTATAATAATGTATCAATTTATATTTAATATAAGCAAATAATTCTCTAGTTTGATCACCTTCCCGTTCTTTTCGTGTCACCCTCTTGTAGTTTAGCATTTGAAAAATGTCGTTGCATAACATTAGACGCAGTGTTGTTGCCATTTCGTCCACTTCCGTCTTTCTCAGCATTTCTCCTTTGCTTCTCTTTCTTTCATTTCTCCCTCTTCCGATGCGCCTCGTTTACGTAATCCATATAATTTTTGTTGCCTACTTTTTTATTACCATTTGCATTATTTACATTTTTTATCGAAGATTTCCAGGCATTTTCGCACTCGCACATTTCTCGAGAAATGGGCGTGTGGGCGTGGCCATCTTTTGGGGGCGTAAACAAAAAGGATTATTATCTTTTTGACATTTTGCTAACGCAATTCGTTTGCCACTTTGCATCTAAATCGAAATTACAACACAACACAACACGCATGTACGCCCACATATAAACACACACACACACTTACACCCTCCCTCACACACACACGCACACCCACAAACAGCTGTAAGTACCTATCGAGTCATAAAACATGAACAAGGCATCAACTTCCGCCTTTCCTCCCACGCATCCTTCCCATCATTTGCTTCATTCGCGCTTCGATTATAATCAGAGACTTGTTATTGTTGGCCCAGTATGCAAGGGCAAACAAAGGCTTATAAACTTGCGACCATGCGTCAAATATTTGAAAATACAAAATACAAGTACAACATTTTCTGCAGCAATTTATTTATTTATGTATTATATTTATTTATTATATTTAATCATATTTCATTTAATTACTGGGCATTTAACTGTTGAGCAGTTTGGCTGTAGAGCTCCTGTTGTTGGTATTGTTGTGGCATTAACCTGAGGGTTTAATTTGTAGCAACTTCCGTTTGAGTTTGGGCAATATGCAAAATTACTTAAATTTACGATTTCCGACAATTTCCGTTTGATTTCTTCCCCCCTTTTGACAGTCGTCGTCAGCTTTCTTCTCCCCAGTTTATTTCTCCTTTTTTCTCGTTTCTTAATTGATGTTCTGTTCTCTCTTTCTGCCCAGAGACAACTCTTTAAGTGTGCTCTAAACTTAAACTGAGCGAGTTTGAGGGTAAATTGCATTGCTGCTGATCAGGAATTTACAGTGGCTCTCAGCATATTAACACTAATAATATATATTACAAATTTTAAAAAATAAATGTATCTTTAAAATGGAAAAAGATTTAAAAAAATGTATTTATTATTTAACTTGTATATTAAATTTTATGTCTGAATTAGGCAATAAAAACCAGAGTTAAAAATGTAGTGGGTAAAAAATGCTGTGAGCCACTGTTTATAATCTATAGAGTTGCAGCTGATTTGTTCTTTCTCTTATTTAACTCTATACAAATTAAGCAAATTGTTTTCTAACCATTTTAAACTGATGTGCGTATATATATGTGTGTTTCTGTGAAAATGTGTGTGTTCGGACGTGTGTGTGTGTGTTGTGTGTGTTCTAATCCACATTTAACCTTTGGCAGCCATTACAAACATCGAATGGCGGGATTGCAGCCAGCTGCAATGGACAATATCGATTGACCCCGTTTTCCATTTTCGATTGCAATTCGTTTCAGTTTCATGCACTCACAGCCCAGACCCAAACCCAAACTCAGACCCAAACCCAAACCCAAAGTCAGAGACCACGTTATAGATCTAACACAACAGCAGCTGGAGCAGCAAAGAAAACATAATTTACTTCCGCCTGGGCGCTTTGACTTTTGAAATTCATTTAACGCCCAGCTTCAATCCAGATACAGTCTGTCAAGTTATTGTTTTGACAACGTACAAAAATATCACATTTGTGTTTTTTTTTAATATTAGTTTTCATTAAACCTATTATTTCTGCATTTGAACTCTTTCTAAAAACTATATGAAACTCTAATATAATAAAAAAATAAAATTAAAAGCAGAGAATTATGTTCTTTTATGTGCGTTATCTTTTTGTTAAAGCAATTGCTTGGCATAATGTTTTGATGTGCTTTTTATTTTTTTTTATCAATCAGAACAAATGGATATCGAACTTAAAAATTAATATAAATTTTAACA
The DNA here is from genome assembly GCA_037043435.1 of Drosophila suboccidentalis. Taxonomy (NCBI): domain Eukaryota; kingdom Metazoa; phylum Arthropoda; class Insecta; order Diptera; family Drosophilidae; genus Drosophila; species Drosophila suboccidentalis. Next base: position 51,466 of record JBAMBK010002005.1, on the reverse strand, counting down.
AAAAAAATATTTACCTTTATAATTTTGTAATAATAAAAAACAATTTCGTGACTGTGTTTATTTGTATTACATTTACAAAATAAATTATTTTTTTTTATTTAATTTTTCCCAAAAACTATTAGCAACTGTATGATTTTTATTTTTTTTTTTAAAGAAAATATTTGACATTTTGTATTGTCAATTTGAATACATTTTTAAAACTAATTAAACTCATTAAATTGTTTTAAAACTGATATCCAAAAAAAAAATTCAATTAAAATCTGTCTTTTTTTGCTGACTAATATTTGAAAATGGTATATTGTGTGAAAAGAATTACCTGACATACTGTATGTGTGGATGTCTGGATAAGCTTTCCATCCACGAGCTGGCGATGCTGACCAGGCTTAAATGCGGCTCATTTATCAATTGCTACTTAGCATTGTCCATTTCAACTATCCACCAGTTGCTGTAACTCGGCCATCAGTCAGCAGGGTGTACAAGAGATGTGCTGAGGGCATCTGGGGGGAGGTGGACTCTGGGGAGAGGTCAAATTCACCCAGTTGGAATAAGGTCAACTGCGTTTTCTTCTGCCGTTTCCGATTTCCGTTGTTGCACTTCAAAAATTGACTTTTACAAGAAAACAATTGCAGTGCTGATAAGTGGTCGTTGGTCTAGAGCGTAAGATAGAGAGAAATATAAAGCGATAGAGAGGGAGTATTAAGAGAAGAGAGAGAGAGGGAGAAGCGAACGGGCAGGACACGTCCTCAGCCATGTGCACTTTAACATCCACGTCGCCAGTTGTCGCAGCTGGGAAATAAAGGCAAAACAATGTTACAAATTGTTTGAAGAAATTTACTTGAAACGAATACTGAATGCACTTGCAGGACAAAATTCAGTAAGACTTCAGTGACATTAAGTAAATTTATGAATGCTGAGGCTTAATATTTTTTAATCATTTTGTTTTGACAGTAATTATTATAGTTTATAGATAAGATTAATGAGACAGTAGCTATAAATTAAAAATATTGTACAAAAAGACAACAGTCTATATTGTGCAAAATTTTGTTTTCATTAAAATAAAATTCAAATTTTTTAATAATATTTTTAAAATATTTTTTTTATGAATTTGGTTTGAGTTTAACATTTTTTTTAGAGAACTTCTGTAGATCTACGTTAAATTTATAATTTACTCTTTTTAACTACATTTCCTCCCATATAAAAAATTTCTAATGTCTTTTTTAATTTTTGAAATTAGTTTATAATTTAACTTTTGCTGACTTGAAGTCATATGTTGTCTTAAAAAGATATCTGATAAAAATCTTCCATCTTCAGCGGCTTATTCAATTTTAGTCTTTACTGTGCTTAGGGCAGGTAAAAGTCGACCAGAGCTTGTCGATTTTAAAGAGGCTGCAGAAGTGCTTTATTTTCCATAGGAACTTGTTAAAAGGTAGACTTCAGTTGTCAGTCTTCGGTCAGAGCATTTTCTTATGGATCGAGTGCCTATTAAACAAATTGAATTGCAAGCAAAGTCAGCTGGGAAACTTATCGAGGCTCCAGAAGTCAACATAACATATGGTCATTGAATTCAGTTAAACGAGTGCCACTAACAATTGCGATTGAGTTGAGTACGAGTACGAGTACGAGTACGGGTACTCATAACATTTGAATTAAGAAATAACGAGTAGGATATTCTGATATTCTATGTTGACTGTGGCAATTGTGGCTCTTCTATGTTTAATGACTTAGTTATTATGCCCGGTTACAAGTGTAAGTGGCATTCAATGGCATTCGCAGTGAATTCGCAACGATTTTGCGGTTAAGTGGCATTTTGGTTAGTTGTTCTTGGCTTAAAGTCCAGTAAGCTAGATGTATAAAGGATTATAGACTTGTGGCAATGTCTGTCTGTCCATTGAAGCATCTAAATTTATTTATTTTTCATTCATTTATTTATCTTTTTATTTTTTTATTTATTTATTTATTTATTAAATTATTTATTTATTTGTCTATTTATTTCTTAATTTATTGAATTACATATTTACTTATTTATTTTTTATTTGTTTCTTTATTTTTCATTTATTTACTTTTTTTATTTTTTTTTTATTTACTTATTTATTTATTTATTTAAGAAGTTACGATAAAATTGTTAAAAATATATACACGATTTAAAGCAGACAACTTTTACAAAATTTTTTAAATTTGATCAAAAATGTTTATTTATCTTATTAATAAACTTTTTTTTTGTAGTTTTTCCTAAATTTTCTTTATTTTAATGATTGAATCGAGAGGCTTTGATTTCGTGAATACTGGGCATCTGGCAGTCGAGCATTTTGACTGTTCAGTTCTGTCTTAATTTTATTTTTTGCCTTGGCATTCGGTATCTGGCCAAGTTGGCCAAGTAATGCTGGTTCAGCTTTTGTGCAATTTCTTTTGGCCATTTGTTTTATGATTGCTTTCGTTATGGCTGGCATGTTGACCCAGCCCAGTGACAGCATTTGTTTTAGCCATGGTTCGATTTAACCAAGGCACAGGTATTGGCATTGCCAATTGTGATTCCAATATTTGAATTTGTATTTTAAATTGTATTTACTTTCAGCTTCAGTCTGTCTTTCGTTATCTCAGTCTCTCTTGGCTTCATAACTTAATTATGAGCATTGTAGAACGAATAAGAAATGCATTTTGCATTTTTTATAAACTTCTAATTGAGCCATTGAGCTGTCTACGCAATCTGAAGCACCTGCTCCTGTTGCACCTGCAATTTCCAATGCAAATTTCAATTGGAGAATTTGTTATTGAAATATGTATGCATATATTTTGTATATCTAATGAATTGTACAAATTGCAGAACAAACAAGCATCTCAATCCAAAGTATGACCGACCAGCTATTGTTGGGCAATAGCTTTCAATATTTAATGCCAATTTATGTTGCATTGTGTCTTACAGCAAGGACAAGAGTCCTTAGTACTTTCCCTTCTTCACTTCTTCCCCTCTTTCCCTCGCCTGGATATGCTGCATCAATTAAAGGTAATTCATTCATGTGAATATTGTATGACATTGCCAGACAAGCTTCAGTTACAGCTGCAGCAGGATCTCTCCCCTCCCAGGATATGTAATATATGTGATAACTTTCAGTTTGTCATACAGGATGATATGCAAATGTCTCTTAACATGCATACACTGCCAGAAATCTAATTAGTTATTCGATTTTTTTTAAGTCTCATGCAACTCTTAAACGGATTTCTCCCAGTGTACCATGCTGCTTGTTAACTGGAATTGTGAATTTAGGAAATGCACCTAGCAGCATTTCGCACCTGCCGTTTACCTGCTCTAATGATAATTGTCACCCAAAATGTTAAGCACTTCTTGAGCTGCAGAAATTGTAATTTGTGCCGAGATAATTATCGAAACAGTCGGACTCTGCAACTGCAACTGCAACTGCAACTGCAACTGCAACTAGGATTAGAACAATGCCTAATTGTTCTCTATTTGATATATGAATTACTTGAGTTAGTTATTGTGCTAGAATTCGTATTCAGCAGACTATCAATTTGACTTTAATTCGGGGATTAAAACCGAAACGAATATCGGTTTCAGTTACGGTTTCGGCTATGTTCGCATTTAGGTTTTCGGTTATCGGTTAGCGGTGAACCGGTTTTAGTACGTTTCGGTTTTGAAACACCGGTATGGTTTCGGTTCACAAAAAAATAAAAATGTCTGCAAAATATAATTATATTAATAATATAATTATAATAATTAAAAAGGCATTACCTTTTTAATGTTTCATTCACACCTTTATGTCACATATTCTTCAGTTTGATGTAGTTTAGTTACCTTTTAGCAATTTTAATATTTCATTAAACAAATTTATTTTATTATTCACTGATATGAAAATTCGATCATGAATATCACAAATAAAAATTCAAAATTAGCCACAAGAAAATTAAATTAATAAACAAATATATAAAAAAAAAAAAAATTAAAAATAAAATACAAAATTAATAACAAAATATCAGAGAACACAAACAAGACATATGGGTCGGAAAAAATCGAAACAGTTAAAAATTTTCGTTTTAAATAATTTTTAAGCTTGTTTTTTTAATTTTTATAATAAAAATTGAAAATAATACATGCTTTTCAAATTGTATTTAAAAGTTGCACCATAACTTTTATTTGCAATTTTTAAAACAACAATTAAAATTAAAGCTTTTTTTCAATAAACAAAATTGGAAAAAAAAATGGAAAAAAATGTAGTTTTGGAAGTACAAAAAACCGAAATTAACCCTTATAAATGAAACGGTTACTAAACGGTTATTTCGGCTTACATAGTTTCGCTTTTAAGGTTTCGGTCATATGCAAATTTTTTTTTTCGGTTACGGTTACAGTTACGGCTTTAAATTTCAATCGGTTTTTACCGGTTAAAGGTTACGGTTTCGGTTAAGGTTTTAATCCCTGCTTTAATTTTGCAATAAACTTCGAGTGAATTAAATGCTTTGCAATATTTAGAATTCTTACAGAATAAGAGGACGCAAAATTGACAGAATATGTATTTAGTTTTACTTTTTATATATATTTTTATATTTAGAATAAATTTAGCTTTCTGGCTCTGAGACTTCAAAGTCATTGCTTTTGTTAACTTACAGCTTTTGGCTCATTCACACTAACTGCAACTTAGCTTGTTCCATGAAGACATGATACTTGTGTGTGTTTTTATATAGAACAGCTGTCGTTTGGAGGCCAAGTCGAACAACCGCACCGACAATGGCTAATAAAATCAAAAGTTTGAGCAACGCTTTCTCATCGCTGTCATTGTCTAGTTCCTCGCTCTTTCTCACCTCAGTTTGTCTTCCGCCCACCATTCAATAAACGTAACAATCAACACACAATGCGACGACCCGCAGCTGTGACCCTCAAACAAACACACACACACACACACACACACACAGGTACAGGTACTGTGACTGACTGAGTAACTTGCTGAATAAATAAAAGTCGAGAACTTGAAATATATATCTACACTGTTCAATGTTTTTTTGTTTGGCATTCGCGTCCGCCTCACCTGGCGATAGAACTGGAAATTCTTGCAAAATATTTGCATGCTAAAACTTTAGTCATAATTCCAAAGAAGGCACCGCCACGCCCCCTCTTCGCCCCTCTTCGATAGTCCCTAAGTTGTGGGATTGCCATCACTTGAGCATTTCTATTTGCTTTTCTTGGACTCTTTTTCAACATTGGCATAGGCATCGCCTTCCTTATTCTATCATCCTATTTCTCACTCGCATTTCCATTCACAATTCCATATTCCATTCGCAGTTTCTGGCGCTGTCTATTGATTTTTGGCCCTGCACGAACATTCTTTTTTCGACACGTGGACTCGAGTCCTGATACCAAGTGAAAAGAGAGAGACGCATTCAAATGGCAACAAAACTATGCGAACAAATACAAATTTCAATGCTTGCCAAAAAAAAAACAGCTTAAATAAACTAGTACAAAGCAGCTAAGTTTGCTTAATAGAGGACTATTTATATACCCTATATACTGATTTGCAAGACAAAATTCAAAAAACAAGAAAAAATCAGATAAATTATTTTGTTTGAGAAGTGCGTCAGAAAACAAAATTGTTTTAATTTTTTTATCTCACAAAAATTTGAGAGCTTTTTTTAATTGCTCAGAATATTTTATGTATTTTTTTTCTGTTATAAGCTGTGTTTTTATTCTATTAAATGAGATTGTTTATAATATATTAAATTGATATTTTGTCTAAGCTTTCCGTTATTTTTCTTTTTATTTTCTACGGATAAATGTACGAGTAATTCAACAAATTAATACCTTGTCGATTAACTTGAATAAATACCAATTGATTATTTCCTAAGACTGATATTTTGTTTTTTACATGAATATTTTTAATTTTAATTAATTGACTTATGTTTTTGATTCACTTTCAAATACCCTTTAAATGTTTAGTTACATCTTTAAATTTCCAACTGACTTAAATTTAATTTTTTATCCCCTATTTAAACTCTTTCTGAATGGAGTGCTTGATTTATAATACCCTTTTAGGCAAGCAGATTTTTGCATAGTGTGCTTTTAGGCATCATTGGAGTGTAAAAAATGATTTTTTAAGCTAACACAACCACACTCAAACACGCACACACACACTTACACACTCGCACTCATATACACACATACCAAGAATAAAACGCGTTTGGCTAACATAAAAGCTGGCATTTGCTGGCAATAAATGTTTGCGGTTTCAATGTTCGAATGGGCACATTTACACTACACCAAACACACACACACTCTGTTGCACACACACACACACCCAGTTACACACATACATACACATGTTATAGGTGAAAACCGCTTTTGACCACAAGAGCCGTAATTTTTCGGTTACTTTCTATGACCGAGTCCCTAAAAGCACTTGAACATGGAAAAGGGCCATGTTTAGACTACAAAAATGTAAATGCCCAGCACTTATTGCATCTCCAGTGTTCAGTGCTCAGTGCTCAGTTTTTAGTGCTCAATGCTCAGTGTTCTATTTTCTGTTTGCCAGCAATCACGCAAAATGCAGTGCCTGAAAATTGTGCATGCCCGTTGACCTTGCGACCGCAGACCCAAAAGGTGAGCCAGCTGAACTAATCAAGGGCGTAGCCATGATTTGGCAGAGGATTAAAACTGCCCCCCTCAGTTGACAACCCTTAAAATGCAGACAGTTTTTGGAATATTATTAACCATTCCGTGAAATGTGATCAGAGAAGAACTCTAAAATTCGATTTAATAACTCGTAAATTAAATTAAGAAAATGTACAAATGACATATTAAGTTTTTACTTAATTACTTACCACCTGGTAAACTGCCATGACAATATTCAATAATTTTGAATCAACTACAGATTGATTTTTATGTTATGTTAAATTACTCTCAGGTATAGAAAGAAGTCTGTCAAGTTATTCAAAAATATGTCGATCAATTACAAAAAAGTATTAAAAATAATTGATATGCAGGTGTGCTACAGAAATCACAAGTGAAAGCGAACTTCGAGTAATTTATTGTTTTTAGCCTGTTCACCAACCTTTTCGAACTAGGCTGCTAGGGTTGGCCCCTTCTCAGATTAAATTTCCCAAGGGTTTGTTTAGTTACTTTTTTAAGTTTATCATTGCAGAATATTAGGTTTTTATTTTATTTCTTCTTTATTTAATATTTTTTAATTTGTATAGCTCAAAAAAATTTCAAAGTCATTGGCGCGGCAAACAATAAAAGTTACTCGACAACTCTAAATTCTAAAATTCGGACAAACATGTGACATTATTCTCATGGCATCGGACGCCAGTGGATTGAGCGATGATTTCGATTCACTCAAAATTGTTCAGGTGATTGGACTGTGGCACGGCGAAATGAAATTGACGTGAAACTCAAGTGGAAGAGATTTCTGTAGCACACCTGATGATTTGTGTTATTATTATATGCCACATATTTTCTAACCAATGAAATAAAAAACTCGGAACCAGCGCAAATTTGAATGCTCTCTACGCCCTTGGAACCAGGTGAATCCTGAGCTGAAATGTTTTCAGTTGGCATTTTTGAAAATGCATTCAAGTGCCGCTTGCCTCGTACCTCGTCCCTCCTCGGTACTTCGGCTCTTAACCAGTAGCCTTAGTCAAGTACCTGGAGTGGGCGTGGCTCTTGGGGGCGTGTCTCTCAGCCAAACTAAACGAAGCGTGCGCCTCTCAGAACAACAAAGCTCATGCATATACTTTTTTTCTAGGCACGCACTTTGCAACTAAACTGGGGGAAAAGGGAGTAGAAAAGGCAGCAGGCGGTAGAGGGACGCTTTGTGGTCAGGCAAACCATTTCGGGCTTTTGTTCTGAACTTGTTTTCGGCCACGTTTGCGTTTGACATGCATTGACTATGCATAACTGAGACCTTTAAATGGGAGCTGGGAACTGAAAGGCGTCACCCTGACGGCGTCTCAGTTGCAAATCCGCGCCGCAATCTGCGTGATCTTGGATTGGAATGGTGCCAAAAAAAACACACACAAAATAACCCCCCTCTGCCCAAGTGAAAAGAAAATGCAAAACAAAACAACAAAGTGCTTGTTGAAATCTGGAAAAACCCAAATGCTTTGATGACTGTACCAAAGGACGTCGCTTGACTTTGTGCATGACATAGAACAACTTGATGTAATGAATATTAACTGCTTTAACAGTAGGGCAATAAGAAAATTGAGAGCATCAACAAAATAACATAGTTTGTCCGCTTTCGGAGTTTTACTTAAATTGCTGAAATGTATTAAGCGATTAAATATTTATGAGTGAAAAGTTTGGTTAATTCAGTTTGCATTTTTGTAGTAAAGAAAACAAAGTTAGGAAAAAGAGAAAAAGTCTTTCAGACTTTGCCTTAAATTCTAGAAATAATTTAAGAGATTTTTATTCATTAGACACAACAAGAGAAACTGTCAAAATATAATATAATTAAATATTTTTTAACTTAGAGTTTGATTGAGATATCTAAGAACACAATCAAGTTTTTTATGATACACATTAAATTTTGTAAAGCTTCATATACCTTCAAACATGTACAGAAACTACTTATAAATATTTAATAAATCCCTTTTTTATTCAGTCAGAATCAGTTTAAAATTATTCAAGAGAATGAAAGAGAATTTAAAATAAATTTAAAAAATACAATAATATTGTAAATATAATTACCAATAATAACTATTATAATATAAATAAATTATATCTTTTGTTTTAAAAAATGAGTACGAATCCAAAATTTTTTTTATTTCCGTTGGCTTTAGAATTTACCAAAATTCCAACTCTTTCTCTTTGAAAATCTTTCAATTGCAGCTCTTCTCTTACGTCCAATCAGTCCGTCAGTCCGTCAGTCAATTAGTTAGTCACTCCGTAAATCAGTCGACGCAGAAAGCTTAATAAAGGTAGACAGTTAAAAGGATGACCATTGCTTAAGAGATTTATTTAAAGGCTGTATCTTTGACTGGCCTCAAGATTTATGGCTGGATTCGATCAAGAAATGCTGTTAGTTGATTCGGACATGGCTTAACTTGAACTCGAATGCATTATTTCAGCTCATAAAATTTCGGATTCTGACATTTATTCCATTTAGCCAACTACGAACGACTCTCTCTCTCTCTCTATCTCTTTGTAGTTTGCAATTTCTTTCTTTTTCTCTTCTGATACTCTTGCTCTCTCTCTAACATATATCTGTCTTTCACTAGATTTACCCTTTTTGGGCAGTTTTTGTTTGCCCATTTGAGTGTTTGCACTGCTGACAATGCCAGCTACCAGTTTTATCAGTTTCCTGTCTTTGTGTGTAAACGTGTGTGTGTGTGTGTGTGTGCAAGTTTTTTGTGCGTTTGCGAGGTTTGTTAAATTCACATTTTGAATTCATGCGAAAAGTTGGCATGTTTTTGTTCATGTTCCTGTTTTTGTATTTTTGTGTAAAACGTGTTTTTATTTTTATTGAGTGCGTGCAAGACTTCGAATGAATATAAATGTGAGTGCTTGAATAAAATAAAAAAAAAAACAAAAGCTGCAAATAAGTCGCATAATCCTAATCATAATCATAATCATAAAATTGATTTAACTAATCAAACTGGCATAAACACAAAACGAGATTAAAGCAAAAAATACAACAAAAATTAACACATATTCAAAGCAAATTGCTGATCAGTCGTGGAATGGGCAGAAAAGGGCAACAAAATCAGTGTTCGATTCATGAAAATTGCTGGCAATGCAAAGGCAAACATTGTTGAAGCGTGTCAAAGGCAAAAGCTGGCAAAACTTTTTGCCAAATTGCCAAATTGAATGTCAACACGCGTAAAAATAGCAGAAAAAAATAACATAGATGGCAAGACAGACAAACTGAGAGACAGAGAGATACAGAGAGAGAGAGAGACATGTCCTTTGAATTTGTTTATGACTATTGACACGCTCGAAGGTTGCCACAATCAAATACAAATTACGCATACGCCGCGTGTGTCGCACGTGCCTCTCAATTCTCAGTTCACAACTGCAAACAACAACACGATACACAACTCATACCTTCCCTGTTTATTTTCGTATTCGCATTTGATGTATTTGTTATTTGTGGAATTTTAACTAGCTAGACTTTAGTTCCGTTTCAGCTTAGACTGTCGTTTGCCTTTGAAAGTTAGTTCAGTTTCAGCTACAGTAATTGATTGATTGATTGATTGAAGCGTCTATTTTAGTTGTGCCCTAATCACAGGCGCAGCATATGGTGATTATCAATTTCAGGGCAAACATAGATTGGAAACACTTTTAGGTTATTGTTACATTTTTTTTTTATTTATTATTTAAAGTAACTTTTAGCAACATCTTCCAGCATAAAAAAAAGGTTTGTATTTGAAAAAAATATAAATAAATCAATGTGATAAAAATTGCAGTATCTTAAAAATTTAAATTAAATTAAATTTTTTTAATTATTTTGAAAAGAGAAATATATTTTTATCTGTCTATTAATTCGTGTTAAAATTAAAGTACCTTCTACATGGATAAATCTTATTGAAATAATGCTCTTTAATTTTGTTTAAGCTTACAAATTAACATAATTTTGTATATATTTAACAAATAATTTAAGTTATTTGATTTCGTTTTAATATTCTTAAATAGAAATTCAAAATTTGTCTGACATGAATAAAATACCATTTATAAAAATACCATATATGATTATCTATAGAAGTATGATCACGACTAATTTATCTTGATTTCTCTTCTCGCTAACTGAGAGAAAGAGTGAGAGAATTTCTCTAGTTCAACGGTGAGTTGTGCTTGTATTTAATGATTGGTTTAGCTCTTTTACTTTATCTGATAGTTTTTTACGACTGTTTGATTCCGGCGGGAAATGCAGCTAGCTGCTTGAAGGACATTGTAGCTATAACTAGTATAAATGTCTTTTATTGCAGTTTTTAAACGCTTTGTCGATTTTGCTTACGAAACATCAAAATGTTGTGCAATGGAAGCAAGCACATGAGTGTAACTTGCTCTCTTTCACTCTCTCTGATCCACTCTCTCTCGCTCACACACACACACGCTTTCTCTGTGTGTGTAGAGAAAGTTTGTCAGGTCTCTCAGGTGAATTAACTTTTCCGCTCGACTCGCTGCTGCTGCTGCTGCTGCTTCTGTTGCAAGCAACTTGCTGCAAGGCACAAAACTTTTGTGAGCAAGTCAAAATGCATTTGGCACAAACTTTTAGCAGCTCTGTGCATTGACAACCGCAGTGAAAGGCGTTGGCAGTAGGCGTGGCTAAAACGGCAGCTGCCAGATGGCTTACACTCAACTTGCCGTCAAGGCCAAGTTATGAATTGAAGGAGGGCAGGAGGGCAGGAGGGCAGGAAAAGGGGCAGGGTATCTGGAGAGTAGAAAAATGAACAGAAGCGTGAAGCGTATTTAAATTTGACTTGAATGCATTTCATTTATTTGCTTTTACTTAGCAGACCAATCGACACATTGCCTTCCCAAAATAGCTTTGAGCGTGGTCGAAATACAAATATAATTTCTTTTAATATATATTTTGTTTTAAATTAAATACCACCTTCTTTTGATTCTCACATGAAGAGTATGAATATGAAATTTAGACTCAACATAAAATAGAACAAAAAGAATATCATTAACATAAGTAATTTTATAAAGTCATCACAGTCTTGTTGAGCGCTATAATTTGGCTTTTATTGTTTACGCTTATAATATTTTATTTAAGACTTACAATTAAATATAAATCTAAATCAATAAATTTATATAAATATTTAATAATTTTTAATAATAATTGTTAGTAAATAAATATTTATTTTTATCGAAAGACGTTTTTTTAAGTATTTTAATTTATTTTATGTATATTATCGTTAACAAATCAACACAATTAAATATCTCAAACTATTTTGGTACTAAATTTTAAGCTGTTACAATTACAAAATTTCGGCAGCACGATTGTTTACTCCTTGAGTCGATTAATCAATGAATTTCCATCGATTCTCCATCATTGATTTGTTTGTTTGCTGTTGAACGCGGTCGGGATCAACTCCTGTTGTCACTGGCATTGAAATAAGCCCAGCAAATTTCACTCAGCCCGTGGGTTCGACATTCCGACAGTTTGACAACCGGAAGTGACCATCGAACCGAGTAAATCCCTCTTTCCAATGCTTTGTTTATTTTCACTTAAGTGTTGACTGTTGACTGCTGAGCAAATAAACCATAAAAGAGCATAAAAAATGTTTCAATTGTCGCAGCTGTACACTGCAAGAAATTGCTATGTGCGCTTTTGTGGCAGGCCATGAAAATATTTACACTGTCCAACAAGCGACCTCGAGACAGACAGACAGAAAGACAGAGACAGAGAAACTCGCCACATTCCGGAATGTTCAGCTCAACTGCAGCTGTCGACGGTTGGTCATAAAACAAAAAAAAGAGAAAACAATGAAAGAAAACACAACACAAATCGAAAAGACAACAATAACAAAAACAACGAGTTACAAATATAAAATTCACAAGCAACGGCCATAAAAAATTAAATCAGTTTGCGCAAAATACTCGCACATATTTCCCTTAACTTTCCGCTCAACCCCAGCCCCCAGCCCCCCTCTTCCACCCCCTTGGCCACTTCCAGGATGATGATTTCAATGAAACGCACGCGCGCCATTTTGTTTGAGTGATTTTGTCTTGCAGAACGCGTAATTGCAGCGAAAGTTGAAACTCAGCGAAGTAAAAGGAAAATGGAAAAGTGGAAAATGGAAAAGTGGAAACTGCTGCTTTCTAGATGCCCACAGTGCAGATACTCGCTGTCTATGCTTGCGCCCCGGGCTCGGGCCCGCCCTAAACAGGAGCGGTTCAACAGCTGTCCCAATATGGAACAGAATAAAAAAAAAACTGATTTAATTAAATATTTAATATAATTGTATAATTTAACATTGTAAGTAAACTGTTTATAAATAAAAAAAATATTAAAAATTCAATAAAAAGTGATTTTTTTATTTTTTTTTATTTAAAATGTATAAATAATTAAATTAAAAATTCGAAATAAAGTGTTTTTTTTTTTATTTATTTAAAATGTAATTAAATTGAATTAAATAATTAAACAATATTTATTTGTGTAGTATTTTTTCAATTACTCTGTTTTTGAATCATTTGTTAGTAATTTTATAAAACTTTCTAGATAACCTAGGTAGCTTTAAGTACTTCCATTTATTTATTAATTATTTTAATCTTTATTAAGGAATATTTTTTAAATATTTAAAGCACTTTTATTTAACTTGTCTTATCATAATTTTTATATCTGTCGCATATATCGCATTAAATTTAAGTATTTTTAACTTATAATTTGTTTTTAAATAAATTTTGTATTAGTTAAATAAAGTATTTTTTTTTTAAATTATTGTAGCTTTTCCTTGTAAACAAACTCAATAAAAATTTAAATAAATATCTTATTTATTTATTATTTTTTTTAATATGTCTCTTTTAATTTTTTTTAGAAGATGAACTAATAAAACTTTTAAAAACTATTTATTCTTTATGTTAAACTATTTTTATTATTAAGAGTTTTTTTTATATATTTATTATGGAGCCAAAAATATGATTTAATTTATTTATATTCATATACTATTTAATTCTATTATCTTAATTTATTTCAACAGAATAACGATTTGTGTTTTGGGCGCCCAACTGGCAGCTGTTTACAAAGTCCGCCCGTTAATTGTCAGTGGCGATTTATTTATTTTAGTTTTTTTGTTGCAACGCGCGTTTCGCTTGAAAGTTGTGGAAACTGTTTTGCCTTTTGCGTGCCGCAGAAAAGTTTCAAGCAGCATCATTTGTCAGTGGATAAATAGTTGTCCAGTAAGTAGCTAAAGTTATGCTTTTTGATTATGCAGCCATGGCTGATAATTTCTCATGGCAATCTCTCTCTCTCTCTATCTTTCTCTGTCTCTGTGTGTGTCAGGAAACTTTAAATGTGGTCCACTCAGGCATGTCAGATATACAAAGTTATATCGAGAAAATCAGCAGATAATTTAGAGGCATATCAGTGCGGTAAGTAAACGCCATAAATTCAAATTGTGAGCTGCTTAGTGAGGAGGTTCAACTTAACGCAACTCTCTTAATGTGTGCAAGCCGCAAACATAATAAATAAGCTTAAGTTTGGTCAATTTGACAAAATTGTTTGAGCCCTGGCAAAGTGCGTTCAAATAAATCAGCTGCCATTTAAGCTGCCAGCGTTTTGCCATAAGCGAATTTATTACACACTCGCCTATTACAAAGATGAAGAAGGAGGATACAATTTGGGAGCTGAGGGGTTTTGGCCAAATATTGATGAGCTGAGATTTTGCTCAAGTTCTCCGATTGCCACTCGACCACTAATCAAATTTAACATAAATGATTGAATAGAATTTTAAGCATTAAATCAGAGAAAAACATACCAAACGAGACTAAAGAAATTGTCAGTGATTGAGCGGCATTTTCGCCCTTCATCCAAACTTGACATTGCGTATACGCAACGTGTGCCAAAACTTTGTCGCCTGATTGATGGCAACTCAAAGTTCGTTTGCCTCTCCGTTTTTTTTGTGGTTCTTTTTTGGTGTGCCTTTAAAGCACTGAGAAATAAAAGAAATGAAAAGCTGCAACTGTGAAAACCACTTGACAATAAAACGAAAAATTGCAACGAACTGGCGAAGTGTCCTGCGTCCTGCATCCTGTGTCCTTTTGTCCCTTGTCCCATTTCTCTGTGCAAATGTAACCGTAGAAGTTGAATTCGTGCCATTGTCAGTGGCATTGGCGTGGGATTTAACAGTGTCAACGGTGCAAAGGTAATAAAAGCAGCGCATTGCAACCCGAAATGAAATATTAAATGCACCCTCGAATCGCTCGAATCACTCGAATCCCCCATGAATCCTCCATGAATCCCACCCCCTGCTGCTGTTAGATGAGTTAAACAAAGCGTGTTGTGCAAATGTCAATTTGATCTACTCAAAGTGTAACTTGTTTCGCATTTATCAGAGCGATAAGGTTGAAGGTTAATGGCCAATACTCGTATACGAGCAGTTCAAATGGCTTCAAATGATTACAAAGTACTGAACAAAACAACAAACGTTCCTTTTTTTTAGGGGAATGTCTTTTTGAGCTCTTGATGAATTGACTTTCCATTTCACTAATTTTTAAATTTTAGTGAATTTATTTTCATTATTTATTTAGTAAACAAATATGTTAAAAAGAAATAAAATAAAATGAAATAAAATTTATAAAATTAATTTCTCTATTAAATTACAGAAATCTTTCAACTGTTTTTTCTTGTCAATAAAACTTCATAAATTATAGAATTTATAAATAAAATAAGTCATTCAAAAAACGTGAAAGAGGCTCTATTAAAATCTCTCATTGAGCTGTGATTGATTGATTTCCCATTTGCCCATTTCACTGAATTTCCATAGTCTATTTTGGAGCTCACTTCCTGCGCTCGAATTAGAATTAGAATTAGAAATTTGCGGTGGCATTGAGGTTATCCATATCAACGTTTAAGCACCATAAAATATGCCCATTATATTTAAATGAAATTGCACATAAAAAAAATACCTCAAATGCTTATCATTGGCTTTTTGGCCTTGCGACAAACTCGGGCGAGAAAAACTCGGAAATTCTTAGCACGTCGCAAGTTGCGTTATTAACACGTATTCCTCCCCCTCCCCCGCTTTGCCCTCCCCTCCCCCTCCCACGCTTTTGCTTAAGCGCAATTCCAACTGAAATGACTTTAATTTCGATATAAAGAATTCAAGAATTCGAGAACAAGAAAGATGCTGTTCCGGATTTTGACATCGGGATGAACTTGTTAAACTTTAGTGCGCCTCAAAATGTCGTAAAATTTAATGCGAGTTTACTTTGAGCTGGCCAATGCACAGTGGTCATTTATAGTAAATTTTGCATGAATTTATGCATATTTTTAATTTTTTAGTTAATATTTATATTTTTATTTTTTAAGGATAACTAATAGATTGGCTTTTTAGTAATTTTGGAACTTTATTTGGCATAATACTTAACAACCTTTAAGCTCTGAAGGTTTATCATATTTTTTAAAAAGATAATTAAATTATTGAATCTGAAAATAAAAAAAAATCAACAAATTATTGTATAAAATATTTAATTAAAAATAAAATTGCATTAAATAATAAAATTTCTATAAAGGGTTCTAAAAAAAAAAATTATTTATATTATCCGCACACTTTAAGCAATTACAAAATTTAAAAAATAAAAAAAGGGACTAAAAAATGACTAAAAATGACCACTGTACCTCTGGCAAGCATAACTGATTCCACTCAAGACCTTAAGGCGTCAGTCAAGAAAGACTCGCAGGCAATCTGACCATGGCCATTTTTGAACGAGCAGGAGAACGACGAGTCCAGTCATGTCGCAGCGTGTCCAGTCGTGTCGCTTGTTAGCTGGCTTCCCCCTGCTGATGATAGATTTTCATTTTGAGCGCCTGTTTTTATGCTACATCATAAAAGCGAATCGTAGGCGTTACACACATTACACTCACACACACAAACACACACACACCTCTAGAAAAAAAAGAGAAAATAAAAAAACAACATATGCACGCCTCTATCTATGGTGGGAACAAAAAAAGCGAACCACACAATGGTTTCTGTATTCTATATTCTCGTTAGTCGCGAGTTGCCCCTTGTGAATAATGTTCGTTCTCGATTCGAGTGTGAAAGAGAGGGAGGAGTAAGGTGGGGAGGGGGTTGTGGTGGGTGCTGCCGCAATCTGATTGATTAATACATCAATTTGTTATAGAGCCATCAGTTGTCTGATACACTTGACACAGTTTGCAGCTCATTAAATCGACACAATGCGGCAGAAAAGCTAATTGTGCAACTTTTGTTCGACACACACACACACACACAAAACTTTGGTGACAACCCACATATGATTGAAACTTGCCTAATGACCAAAATAAAAAAAAATACAAATAGAAATCTCTACATCTATTAGACAATTGGGAATACAAAACAAAAAAAAAACAATTGACAGCATTGAACTTGAACTGAACTGTCGGTTTAGTTTGACAAATATCAAGAAACTTCAGTAAATAAATATCTATAAATAAAATTCCTTTTGTTCTCTTTGGAAATTTTCACACCCAAGGGAGGAAATCGTGTTTATGTTTTGCTTGTTTCCATTTCAATCATGTATTATTTTAGACATCAGTTTAAGTCAAATATAACTATAACATTCATTTTTATATACAGTTGAATATAAGCAGAATTATTTCCAACACTTTAATCTTTATACTAAGATTTAGGACGAATATTCTATCTGGGAAACCTGTACTTTTATTGATAGAAACTTGTAGTGTGTAAGAAACTTTGTTTTATTTTTGTCGATATAGTTTAAAACTCACTCTATTTGGTTTGACAACATGGAAAACTGTTCAATTGCTTTGCCAATTCTTGTGGTAAGTTTCTTTCCCAGCACTTTGTCGATTTGTGAATGCCACACAAAGGGAATACCCTGCGGTTAGAATCATCAGTGAATATGTGTCTGTGTATCTGTGTGTGTGCTAAAAACTTAATTGGTTTTCGTATATATCGAAGACAAGAATATGTGCCACAGAGAGAGAGAGAGAGAGAGAGACATAAATTGCTCACATTACACATACGCCGCATTGCACAATATTTCTTAAGTATGCAAAAGAAAGCAAAAAAGAAAAAAGAAATTAAATGGAATTTGAATGATTTCAGCAATTGTGAGACAGACAACCTCATAAATTATGCACTTGAAGATGGCTAGAGGCGCAGACTGAGGAAGACTGAAGACTTTGACAGTATTCAATATGCATAGCTAAGCGAGTTGCGCAATTTGTTGGATTGATTGATTGATTGACTGCTTGATTGACTGCTTGATTGAGTCAAGTTGCAACTGCAAACACCCAAATTGCATGTCGACTACATTTGCGTTGCGTGTCCAGTTGCAATTAAAAGCCAAAGTTGGAGCTGCTTTTAATTGTTTGCACTCCACTCGCTGCTTTGATTGGCGTCTTAAACGTTAAGCACACACATCAATGTTTAATGGCTCGACACCCACACGATATCACGTATACGCAGCGTAGACCAGACCTCATTAGCCGCAAGGCGCACTCAACACTCTCAAGGGCGAAGGGGGCGTGGCAACAGCGACAGCAACCGCAGCTTAAAGCGCCTTTTGTTAATCATTTTATGTTCTCTTATATGTTTTCATTGTATTTATTTTGATTTTTCTTCAAAATGCTGCGCCTCATACTTTTATGATGCCGCCACATCCCGAAAATGAACGAAAAATTTAAGCATCACTTCCTTAATGGCCACAATCTATACACAGAGAGAAAAATATAATGTACTTCCTACTATTATCACTTCAATTTAAATTCAACTTTCTTAAAAATAATTATAATATTTAAATAATATTTAGTTTAAGAATCTTTAATTTTATAGCATTTTAAACATTTTTAATTTAAAAATAGGTACTATTCTTAGGTACTTTAAAAGCTATAACTGACTCTTAATTTTAAATTTAATACAAAATATTTTATGAAATATGTTTTTTTGAACATTTCTTTATGTTTTTATTTATATCAAAATATTTTGTTGTGGAGTTTTTAAAGTCAATTGACAAATATTATATTATAAAACGCGCTTTGTTTTTCTCAGTGTACGCAGTCTTCGCAGGCAGTCTTCTTAATGTTGTTTTTTCGTGTGAATTCGTAATAAGTTGCATAAATTAAGACGCCTGCATCGAAGGCAAATCCGAATTCAACTTCACCACACAGCGAATTTCCCCTCGTTTTCAGTTGGAGGGGAAACTTGACGAAACTGCTCTTTAGGTCGAAATGTTGTTGAGTTTCAGTGTTGCCCCTTTTTAGATTTTGTTACGAGTTTCCTTTTTGTTTATGTGTTGGAGCTCAGTTTCTGTGGCATTTGCTCGGCTTTTTCGTAATGCTCGACACACGACGGGGTTTTATAAATCTCGCATAATGCTCATAAATGACATGGAGCTGTGTTAGCCCTGTCTCGTGTTGGCTTTCCAATTGGAAAAGGCCAACACATGTTGCCAGCCAAAACATTTATTTGTGGTCACAACTTTGGGTCAACTACACAGTTGCCAATTCCGCTTATTTAATGCTAACATTTTTATCTTGCATTTAAAAATTTAAAATTGTACATTATAATATATAATTGTTTATAATTTTTTCTGATTATTTTTAAAAATTTTAAATAATTTCCTTCTATTTAATTTAATATTTTAGTATTTCTAACATAGTTTAAATTAAAGGGTAACCATAATTTTTGTGTGCATAAAAACCTGGCCTTTTTATTTAGCATATTGTGCTTTATATTATATGATTTTTTTTGTCTTCTTTTAGCTTTTTCTTTCTCTTTTTTTTATAAAAATTCTACAAAGCCATAATTTTATTTTTTGTGTGCTTATAAACTGGGTTTTTTTTTATATTATTCTACTTTTTTGTCTTTTTTGTATATGAAATCTTTCCTTTTTAACTGTTCAAATACTTTTTCTTTGACCCTTTACTTTTACTGACCTTGATATTTCTGTTGCTTTAAATTGTGTTAACTTTAAATTTGCATTAGATATTTTCACTCTGCCTTAAATTATGCATCGAAATAGTCCACGTTGATTTTCTTTTTTTTTTGTATTCTTTTGGCAGTGAAAGTTAAATGACACACACTCACAAAAAAAAGGCAGACAGTGTGTGTGTGAGTGTGTGAAAATGTGTGTGCTTAGGAGCAGTGGGCGTGTCCTGCATGTTGGCAAGTCAATTTCAGTGATAAAATTTTTTGGTGCACATAAATTTGATTTTAATGCGCTTAGTTCGCAGTTTGGCCCGAGGCATGTGGAACAGTAGGGGTATGCCCCTAGAGTAGGGGTAGTCATACCGGAAAGAGGGTGTCAGTTGGGGTGACAATCAACTGCTTGTCCGAGACAAAGATTTTCTCCGGCTGACCGTAACATAAATTGGGCAAAACACTTTTTTGTTAATGATACGCAGCCAGCGGCAATTTTGTTATTGAGTTTTTTGTTGTTTTTCTTCTAGTTCGTTCTTTATGTTTTTCTGACTTTTTTGTTGTTGTTTTTGCTGCTTTTGTGGCTCGGCTGTTGGCTAATTGTTTAATTAATTAGGAGGCAACATTTTAATTAGGCTTAAGTGCTGTGGCAGTCAAATCATTTAATGGCAGCCAGCTTTAAATGCCATGGATAGCCAATATGAACGAGGGTCGCCAGAGTACTTTAACTTAAGTGAGATAAATTAAGGGAACGAAATGTTAACAATAACTGGCTTAATAAATATTCCAAAATTATAAAAGAGTCTTCAATTTATTTAGAATGTGAATAAGAGAAGAAACTAATTGAGCAGTGCAGAAAAAATTGGAGAAAATCATTAAAAAATTTCATTATTTATCAGGTTTATATAATCATAATTTTCGTGTGTATTTATGAATGTGCAAGATACACTTTATGTATTTCAGAAAGCTCAGAAATATTATAATAATAAAATCAGTTTAAGAAAATAATTTGTGCTTATTTATTAAATATTTAAACGGTTGCTTCAGAATTAAATAATTTAAATTATTGTCAATTTGCAGTATTGGGGGATGCATAAATTATTAGCAAAATCTATAATAATTTAGAATTTTTCCAGCTCTGTAAACATTCCAATAATAGTTTGGAAGTAAGGAAAGAAATAATAGTTAAATAATTCATTTTAATAAAAGTCGCATTCTGTAAATTTACTGATTTATAAGTACAGGGTTGTCCATATTCGACGGACCCATCTGGCAACTCCATAACTTTTGACAGAGATGTCAGATCGCTTAATGACATACAGCGTTTGAAGCGTCAGTCCAAGCAGATTTTTACCATGGAACAATACACGCCACGCGAGCGCTCTGAAATAGTTGAAATTTAATGGCCGAAGATGACGAGCAATTTTGGAACAAAATTATCATGTCCGATGAAGCCCATTTCACATTGAATGGGACCGTAAATAAGCAAAATTGACGTATTTACGCCACTGAAAATCCTCAGGAGATTGAAGAAGTGCCTCTTCATGACGAAAAAGTCACAGTTTGGTGCGGCGTTAGTGCGAAAACGGTCATTGGGCCGTTTGATGTCGAAAAGTGGTGATTTGGACTGGCCACCGCGTTCGCCCGATTTGACGCCGCCTGACTTCTTCTTGTGGGGATATTTGAAGTCAAAGGTTTACGTTAACAAGCCAAGGACCGTAGAAGAGCTCAAGGACAACATTCGTGAAGAAATAGCCGCTATTCCGGCCGAAATGTTGGCGAAAACGATGGAAAATGCTGCAAAAAGGGCACAATACGCCATCAACGCCAGAGGCGGCCATTTGAGAGATATCATATTCAAAAATTGATGTAAACAAATCTACTTGGAACAAATTAAATGATTAAGATTGCCAACCACCAAATTTTTATTTTTTTCTTTGATTTTTTTAAAAAAAACATGGGTCCGTCGAATATGGGCAACCCTGTATTTCTTTTATCTACTTTCATATGTCCAAGCGTGAGAACTCTTCCGAATGATGGATGATTACATGAAATATTATAAAGATATTTTGTTTATCAAATTTCATATGTACATATGGTTAAGCTTAAGGTCTGACCCGAAAGTCATGGAGCTGCCCCGATTTTAGGAATCAAACTGACCCACTAACATGCAAACAAAGCCATGTACTGAGAGTCAAGACAATACTCGCATTTCACCATGTTTGAGAGTGTATGAGTGTGTCAGAGTATGTGTGAGAGTATGTGTGAGAGTATGTGTGTGTTTGTGCATCTTAGGCAAACAAGGCAAACAATGTAGACAATTGCTTTTAGAGCGTTGACTGATGACAATCGCAATCACTTGGCCACCCACTCAACTCAACTCAACTCAACCTAGATTCCATTTTCGGCTAGCGGCTCAGTCAAAAGCAAACAAACGGCAAGATGAAGAGTTTTCTCTCCCTCTCTTTGTCTCTCCCCCTCTCTCTCTCTCTCTTTATCTATCTTTCCTCTGTTTCAAAACACACTCGTGATTTTGGTTGTGGATCTGTTGTGGCTCACGTTCTCAGGTAGCAATTGTAGTTGGATTTCCACCACAGCCATACAGATTACACATACGCCGCGTTGTGCGGCTGCCGCTTGTCAGCTTATAATTCAATTCGGCAGCTGCTCTATCTGCTCCGCTCCATTGAAATGCCGACCGAGAGAATCCATCTGTCAGAAGGTGTGTCTTGCAAATTGCATTAGCTGTCATGTGGCTACACTTGGAGAAAACTCGCGTAGTCAATAAAATATAAATACCTATTTGATTTTACCATACTACATTTAAATAAAATAGGTTTTTAAATTGAATATTAAACACTTTAATTAGCTTAATATGATTTTTGTTGAACCAAAGTAAAAAGAATATTTATTTTCACTTTAATTCATGTTTATTTTAAGAATTCGCAACAATAATAACCAAATAGTAATCATATTATATATTTTATGTTTTATAGGAATTTTTTTAATTGTTAATTCAACTTAAAATTAGAAATATTAAAGTCTATTTAAATATTTGGTGAAAGTATTTAAATCAGATATTTTATATATTTTATTTAAAAAATTTATTAATATTTGGTGAAAGTATTTACATCAGATATTTTATATATTTTATATCTAAATTTATAATATCTAAATCGGGCTTGTTTGCAATGACAGGTAGTACATTTTTAAATATTTTTTACTACCAATGAAACAACTAAAAATGAAATCTATTCAATTAAAAATTAATATGATTCATATTAAACTTATATTCACTATTTATTACCGTATTAAACACTTAATTAAAGATGAAAATAGTTTATTTAAAGTGTTAATAATAATAATTAAAAAAAATTGAGTATGTATTGTAAAACCTAGAGTATTTTTTCCTATGTGGACGACGCTTGACTTTTCGTTTTTGCTTGCGGTAATTTATACAGAGTTTTCCCGGCTTGACCCGCTCGCTCTTCCTGTTCCTGTTGCTGCTCGTGCTCACTTTAATTTTCATTTTTCTCAGCTTCGTGCTGAAACTCATGCATGTCAACGAACAATGGGTTCAAGTTGCTGTCAAGACTTAACGCTTGCCATGTTTATTGAGAAACAGCTGCCATCATAATTCAATATTTTACACTTGAATGTACACGAAACATAACTTGACAGTCGCAACAACAACAGCGACAGCAAATGAAAATGTTTACACGCTGCTGAGCACTTGAGAGAAGGCGAAAGACAGAGAGAGAGAGAGAGAGGTAACCCTTGAGAGAAAGGTGGCAACCCTTGCCACTTGCCAATTGCCACAATTTGCCAGAATTGGCGCCAACACGTCTTCGTGGCGTCTCGGGTGACCAGCAGGGAAAGGCAGCTAAATTCACAACTCTCAACTTTGAGCCTCTTCAACTCTTCTCTCACCTTGCCACAACTCCAGTTGTTATTTGAGGCCATAAAGCAACGACATCTGTTGACGCAACAGGCAGGAATCTCAACCTGGCCAACATGCCAAATCAACCACTTTCATTGCCTTGAGTTCATAATTAACTGAAATGTGGCTCTGTTAATTAAACAAACTGCTCGTTTTGTGAATCTAAACTAAACCAGGGATGGGTATCGGCATTAAAGCATCGATACCAGCATCGGTACAAATAACATTCATAACGAAAGTAATAGACTTAAAAAAATACATCGAATTAATAAGATAGATATTAAACTGTTTATAAATTAATAAATAAATTAATTAATATTTAAATATATATATAAATAAATAAATAAATATCATAATTAATGTTTGCCCTTTTAGCTTAACAACTTAACATAGTGCATACCTGGCGTATACGTAATATTAAATGTTCTGCATACGCTCTCGACTGCAGCATTCTTGAAATTCAATCAACTGTGTCCGACAAATGTTTGCCCGCAAAACCGAAACTGAGTCCAGTTGCTATTCATAGTTGGATTACAGTTGAACTTTGGGCTTTGGACTGAGCTCAAAATGGAGCAAGAGAGAGAAAGAGAGAGGAGAAAGAGAGAGGAGAGAGACTGGAGTGGAGCCAAGCCGCAGGGCAGACAGTTGTAAAGCTGCAATGGTCGCTTTGTTGCATAAGTCAGCAAAATTATTTACCTTGGTGATAGAGCAGACAAATAACTCGACAGTCAGATACCCTGTGAGTAAAAAAATTTACACACAGTTAAGAAAAAATTAAGAAAAGGGACGAAAGTAAATAAATAAATTTTAAAATAAATATTATATATGTAAGTCACTGAAAAGGCATTATATTGCAAGGGTTAGTCCAGAAGATACCCTGTAATTTCATAATTTTACATTTTACATAACATACATACATTTTTGTACATATTACACCATTATCACTATAATTAGAGTGTATAAAAAAGTAGGAAAATAATTTTGTAATGTATAAATATTAAGCTCATGTTGGAATCTGTTCTTGAGTGAAAGTCTAAAGTAGTTTTCATGTCAAAATGTTGATTACATAACTTGGCTAAGTTTAGTTGCACTTAAGGCGTTCAGCATTTAATTCCGATTGTTGCATGCAATATTCAAGGTGTTTATTTTTTCAGCCACAATCGATGCCTGTAACCATAAAGTATGTGTGTGTGTGTGTGTGTGTGTATGTGTGTGTATCAGACCTTTAGGCACACTCTGAAATTGCTTTTGTCTGGCGTTTTTAAACAGACGCCCGGCACACATGGCGTATGCGCAATAATTTCCCATACAATATCACGCATACGCCGCGTTTAACCTTTTACACAGTCAAATACAAATTGTGCGCTCGAAAAGCGTTTTTAAAGTACGCCAACAACAACAACAACAACAACAACAAGACCAACAATGAGAGCAATAATAATATCGTACTTGACACACTCCAGAAACGCGGCAAAGAAAAGTTTTCACGGCTCGATAAGAGTTTTTTAATTTGTCTAAAAAGGTGAGCGGCATCAGCAGAGGGCGCAAAGGGGAGCGGGGAGCAGGGAGCGGAGCTGCTATGGCTCCCCATGTGTAGCTTGGGAAACTTTTTAGGCGCGTAATTTATGCGGCAATGGAAGCGTTGGGATTACGACAAAGCCAAGGGCGTGGCAGCAGCATCCACGTTGAATGAGAAAAAAACAAGTTGGGAAACTACATTCGAGCTGCCCGACTGTTAGTTGCCCATTAAGTTGATCTTTGCAGTCGTTTGTTTCAATTTCTATTAATGAGAAACATAATAAACAAATCTTGTATAAATTCATAAAACATATGAAAAGATTTAAAAGAAAAGAGAAATCACTTTCAGAGTTCAATTTCGAATCCCATTGAATGTTCTATGCAACCAGTTCTAAAATACAGACAATTTTAACACAATATGTGTATTTTTTCATACAATTCAATTTCAATTTTAAGGCTTGATCAAAATATTTTAGTATATATTTTAACACAAAAGAATAATAATAAAAGTAAAGATTTATAATTAAGTCAGAAATGGTCATAAACTTATAATTCTGTATAACTTTTATGTACTGGGCTAACAACCTGCAGACCAAAAAAATATGAGCCAGAAGAGTGTGTAAAGGATGGAAGGAGGGGTGAGGCAGGGGGTATTCTGCTGGAGGCTGCTTGGCAGACAGGTGTAGCAGTCAAACCGGAAAATTAGCGGAAAGCGTCAAAAGCGTTCCCCAAACGGCAATGTCGCGACAAGGCATCCTTCTCTCTCTCTCTCTCTCCCTCTTTCGCTCTTTCTCTATCACTGCTTCTCCTGCTCTCCCTTCAGTTCATCTGACTAACTGCGGCTTGACTTTTTGCATAACCACAAAATCAACAACAACAACAACAACAACAACAACAATGAGCTAAGCTGGCGAAAATGTGCGCATAGTTTGAGCCTCACTGTGGTTGTTTTCCTGTTGTGGTTGTTGTAGCAATTGTTGTTGTTGTTGCTGTTGTAGCTGTAGTTGTTGTCTTGTTGACAAATACGCCGCAGGACATTTTGAGTTGTTTTTGTGCTGTTAGCCAGTTGACTGCCGTCCAAGGCGTAATTACCTGGACTTTTGACTATAATATGGCCACGTTGTTAGCCACTTTACTGCCCCCATAAAAGGCGACAAACACAACAATAAGATCATCTAACACAAGTTAGTTGACTATGTGATGCTGTTTGACAGCTAATCCTTAAGTAAGCGACTTAAATCAAATAGATTTAAAGTTTAATTGGTAAAAATTGGCAATTTTTGTCGTATATAAGAGTTATAAGCCTTTTATTAACTACTTATAAATTTTAATAATAAGGATTATTCACAGATTATTATTATTTAATGTAAATAAATAACAATAAAGGAAATTACCCTATAGATTTTAAATATTATAAATTAATTTTTTTTATAAATATATTAGAAAGAAATCTATAAATCGGTTTGTCAAATAAATACCTTGTAAATTATTTTATTTATTTACTGTCAGGCTAAAAGCAGCCGACACAACAATTAATTTGAAATTTACTATTAATATTAGAAAATATATTTATGTTTAAATTAAAAAAATATTTATTTATAATAATTATTAATTTATTGTAATGATTGTCCCCGTTTTATCTTATTTAAACAATTGCTTTTCGAGCGCATTTAAACTTCGATTTATTTTTTTTTCTTAAAATATTTCTTTTTTTTTGTTTGTTTTTTTAAACGTTTAATTTTAAGCCATACTTTGTTTACTTTTTTGCTCTTTGAGTTTTCAGTCGCAATCTCTCAGGCATATCAAGCATTTCACGGGCGTTTTCTTTACCTCTCCCTCCTTTCTTCTCCTCTCTCCCCCCCCAACTGTTTGCTGCTTAAGTAGCCATTGTTTTTAGTTGTTGTCGCTTTCAGCCTGAGGCTTTTGAGGTGGCTTAAAATTGGATTTGCTTTTCTGCTTTGTTATTGCTGTTGTTGTTGTTGTTTGTCTCATGTGCGTACTTATAAACTTGTCACTTTAATAACTTTTCGCTGGCATTCAGCTTTTGCTTTCTGCATCTTCTGATTCTTATTTTTTGTGGCAAACACTTCAAAGACACGTTTTAATTGCTGTCCTAACAGCTGGCAAAATATTTATTTTTAAGCCATATACTCACTTAAATTTTTGGCCGCATTCGCATTTTATTTTGAGGAAACGTGAGAAAAATCTTGAATGAGGAATGCCCGTAGCATTTGCGTTTTATGACTGGCGAGAAAACATGAAAGACAAACCATTTCCACTAACAATGTGTGAAAATTCGCACGTTCGTCATAAATGGCAATAAAACACAGACTCAACATACAATAGCGGGAAAATTAAAAACAATTTTCCAATTTACGCATTTACGCAATTGGCAAATGTTATTTATAATTTGCCATTTTGTCATGGCATTTAAAATGCGGGTCCATTGTTTGCAGCATGCGGAGAAAATTTTCAGGAATCCAAAAAAACTAATTTGGTTTTAAAGGAATATTAATTAGAGGAATATAAGGTTTAGAAATTAACAGTGAGGTGTTCTGGATACGGGATAAACTTTTAGTTTACAATTGAATCTTTTTTCAATCCTTTTTTTATTTAAGTTATGAGTTTTTTTAATTTTAATAAATATCACTGAATTAACTGTGACTTTTAATTTATATCTCAAAAATTATAAGCGTTACCATTCCTGGCCATATTTTTTTCAAGCTGCTTTGGCAATTGCAATCAACTTTGACGCGCATTAAAAGTTATTTCTGCCACAATATGCAGTTCCACCAGCTTTTCCTCATCTTTATCTGTTGCTTTTTCTCTCTCTCGTTTTTTTATCAATTTCACGCCACATGTAACAAGCACAACAAACATTTTGTAATTATTTGCACAAATGCCTAATTGTTTGCATTTTCCAACGAATTTGGCAAGCGACGCACAAATATTGACAGCGAGAAAATTACGAATGATGGAAAAGGGGGGGAGGATGAGGGGGAGGGAAATTGTCTGCGCTGTTGCCGCTTGTTATGGGAAATTATCATGTAAGGCGCATTGTCCCGTTGCGCCCGCTGCAGCCTCTGTTTGTTGTTGGGCGTTTCAATTAAATAAATAGACTTACTTTTTTATGGGGCGCCAAGGAAATTTAAATAACGAACATCAAAAAAATCGCACATGAAAATGTGTGTGTGTGTGTGTGTGTGTGTGTTCTGCCTGAACATTAAACCACACACAACCAGGCAGAGAAAGAGAAGAGAGAAGTACGGAAGGAAAGAGAGAGAGAGAGAGAGAGGGGAAACGAACTGGCTGCAGCTTTTAGTCAAGTCTCTGGTTGTACATAAAAAAAAGTCAACAGACAAACAAACAACATGTAAATTATGAAAAATGTACTAACAAAGCAACATAAGCGTACACACACACACACACACTCACACACCGGACACTAACACATATATAGAGTTCTTCATTTACAATGCTGAACAAATTTGTAGGTACATAAAGTAAACTTTTAAATGTTAACCAAAAAATTAGAACACCTTTAAAAAGTGATAGATTAGTGCTAAAATATAGCTAGATGTTAAAGCCGATTGGTTTTAGTTTTTAATAAAAAAAAGCAAAAGGAACAATAGAATAAGAAAATTTATTTATTTTTTATGCAAAATAAAATATTTTAATTTACTTTGTCAAAATTAGAACTTGACATTATTTATACCCATAGATGCGATTCAAACAACTTAGAAAATAAAAACATGTGATAGATTTTAAAACAAACGACAAGATAAAACAGCACAAAAACTTGATCAAGTTAAAGACTTTTTTCCATCAATTCATTACAAATTGCTTGACAAAACTAAGCCAACTTCTTTCCCATCAAAAGACTAATTTAAAGCTTCATTAAATTACAATGGCAAGTACTTCAGTGAATTATAAAAAAAGAAAAATGGATGCCTTCATGTTTGTAATTCGATTTTATTTAGCACCTAAACATTAAACCAACTTTATGATTTACAATTTCAAGAGCATTGATTGATTGAATGATTGATTGTAAAATAATACTTGAGACAAATCTTTGATAATGCCAACAACAGCTTTTCAATAGTTGGCCAACAATGAAATTGCAAAATAAACCCGATAAAAATGTTGACATTTTCCTTTTGCCTCTTTGCCTTTGGCATTTTCTTTTCTGTTTCGCTCTATTCATTTGCATTTTCCCGTTGATTGTTGTTATTGATATTGTTGTTGCTGATGTTGTTGTTGTTGATGTTGATGTTGTTGTCGTCTGTTGGGTCAGTTACAAATCCATTATTGCGTCTGGCAATTTCGCGTTTCTCATCATCGGTCAATGGGCCATTGCCGTAAACTGGAATATTCTGATAGAGCTTGGACAATTGGCTCAGGTTGTGCAATTCGCTTTGAAAGAACGACAAACGTGGCCCAAACGGTCGATTTGGCATAAAGAGTTCGCTGCCTTGTTCATCGTCACCGTCTCCTGCATTGCTCACAATCAGATTGAGCGATGGCATCCAGTTTGGGTACGATTCGGCCATGGCTGATCCAATTCAATTGAATGCTGACTTTCTAATCGGCTTTTTGAAGATTTTGTGCTATTGCGAGTGTAGTTATTAAAATTCCGTTAGTTTTTGATGTTTTTGTTTTTTGATATGTGTTGCCTTGAATTTCGAAACTTATGTTTGAGTTGTGACTTCAAATTGCTGGAGTACAGTCTATGACAGCAAATTGATAGATAGCTGGATTTTAGCTAGTAATTTTCAATTTTAAGCAGATTAAATTAATTTTTTTTGTTTTTTACTACAAGTGTTATTTTACTTAAGTTGTCATTGATAAATAAAAAATTGACAAAAATTAATATTTTAACCCATTTTTCCTACTTTTCATACAAAAAGTGGCTTATTAGCAATTTTCAAAAAATAATCAAAAATACTAGCGAAGAGTTTTTTGGAAAATTTCTTTTAGCAGTCACTCTTAGAATTTTTTGAAGAATATTTTGCAAATTCGAAATTTTCAATGGGTACTTAATGGGTTAAGGAAAGTTTTGCATCATTCAAACGGAATTTAAAGGACCTATCCAAATATATATGAAAAGCTTTTATTTTCTTATGCAAAGTCATTAAGATTTTTTCAGTGTGTAAAGTTTTTCTTGACAAACTGTATATATTTCATCAATATCATTTAGTTTTAATTTCTAATTCAAATTCATATTTTTGTTTCGTCTGCTTTAAGATTGACAATAAACAAAATCAAATAAATTAAAATAAATTAAAGATAAGCAACTGCTTCTATGTGCATGCACTGCATTGTGCTGTATATGCTGCCAGCCAAAACACACACACACACACACACACACACACACACACACACACAGGCACTGTGTCTCGTTAGCTGTTGTTGTTGCCTTTTTCACAGACACTTCAGGCAGTCATGTAGGCCGACAACATCCGCAGTGTGCCATCTGCCTGCCTTGATCCTCCCCTATTCCCATCCCCCCTCCTCAGTCCGCCTATCATCACTCCCTGCCCCCTAGAGAGATGGCTGAATAATGCTCACCTGTTTTTTGTTTATTTTTACCGTGTTCCTGCTGCATTTCTGGCTGCCTGCTGTTGTTTTCATATACTAGTAGAACAGCAGCTGCCGCAACGTGTTGTGCATTTAAAGCACAGCCCAAAAAAGTAGGCAACAGTTTTTATTTTGCAACTGTTGTTGCCTCATTCGTCTGGGAATGAAATTTAAAGTTTCTTTGGCAATGAACAGCAAACATCAAAATGCCAAAATACAAAAATAAAACAAGCAAACAAATGAACTCATTACAAAGTGTGTCCGCTGGCGATTCGATGATTTTAAAATTCTGCAGACCAAAAGGCAACTTTGGTCGACTGCAGCTACGCTTAATTAAATGGCCAGCAAGCAGCAAATTAAATAAATACACAACTGCACAGCAGTTGAAGTTTAATTTCGAGCTTCGACTTTCAGTTCAGTTTGAGTTTCAGTTGGAGAAGGTGTTCCTTTTGTTTCGCCACTGACAATGCAGCGCCAGCTAATCAGTTGAGAAAATGCCGAGACGTTGCTGCTGCCAAACAAATAACAAAAGGGCCAAACAGACCCTTTGGGCCATTAATTAGCAGCTCGCACAAGACAAAAGAAAACTCGCCAAGCGTTAAGCGAAAATGAAAATGAGACTCAACAACGTGAGGTCAAAAGTGCCAATACAATCTCTTATTATTTATACCACAATATAAATATTAATTTATAAATACACACAGAGAGAAAGGAAACAGTGAACAGTGTTGGAAGAATTACATTTTCTGAATGAGTAAAAGTTGAATGTTGAATCTTTGCCAAAGTTATGACAGATTGAAGCTTGAGAAACAATTAAATGTTTCAATTGAATACAATTTTCTCTGTGTGTATAAATTTATAAATAAAGACGAAAAGCGCTTTATTATTACTCCTATTCCCTTTAGAGTACTTGCGTCCCTTGAACTCCCCTTTTTGATGGCATCAATCAGGCAAATGACTCCCCAATTAATCGCATTCGCATTGAGATTGATCATCATTAAAGAACACGCACAGTTGCCTCATCTTTATACGACTCTGCTTTCTTTTTGCTTGCAAGCATTTTATGGGACAGCAATTAAAATATCTTCGAAGTGCATAAAAACGCGCTGACAAAGGACTAATTGAGTTAAGTCCGATTGTAAATGTTAAGTTAAGATAATCAGCATTGAGTTTCGATCATTTATGGCCACAAATTAAAATGATAAATAAGCAGAAATCATTGAAGTGCAGCAGCAATCATTTTATATCACACATCATATCAGCTGGAATAAGAAATGTAACTCCAAATCATCAAGGGAATATATTTCTTAAGTTATCATTATTTAATTTTACATTTATATATCTGTAGTTAATTAGTTTTAAAATCCAATAGTTTGATCTATTTTTATAAATAAATTGCTGCACAGTCAGATATAGATCGATAAAACTTAATAGAAAGCTATTTATTATCAGATTTAATTCAAAGAAACTGTTTTTTGGCTTGGCCACAAAATGGATTACTGTGTGTGGGGAAAGTATAAGAAATCGGCAACAAATTGGATGAGGTTAAGGTTACGTTATTCCGTGGTAGATGTTTTAGGATTGCGAATGCTTTTAAGCCCGTTCAGTCATGTGTGGCAGCATTTAGAGTTATTGTAGTGCGGCAACAGTTGTGGCCTTGCAATTTAACTAAAAGCCTCAATAAAAATTGAAAGGTGTTTTGGGCCAGGCCCAAAAAAAGAAAAAAAAAAGCAGAAATGCGCGTAAATACTTGTGTACTTGTAGCTCTCGATAAAGTGCTTACATTTAATGGTGGCAAAGAGTGTGATTGAAAGAGAGAGCGAGAGAGAGAGAGAGAGAGAGAGACAGAGTCATAATCATGTGGCATAAACATTTATGTTGCTACTTTCTTCTCGCCAACAGTTTGTGTGCAACGCGTAAAGCTTTCCATGCCACGCAAATCCAATTGAAATCGTTGCATGGTGCGAGGCAAATCCATTTAATAACCAACATAAATACTCTAAAGAAGCTTTACGACTTGAGTGCGCCACAGGAAACTATTTTCCACCCAGTCGCAGTCAGACAGACAGACAGAGTGACAGATACAACCATAACAAGTTGAAAGCTGAACACAGTTCGACATGCTGAGCAGTGCTGAGACAATTTCAAAGGCTAAAATTGCTTATTTGTTCAGGAAAAGAGAAGCTAGAAAAGTCAAAAAAAAATTATAGAAACTATCAAAGAACACACACATTTTATTAATAAAAAAGAATGCATCTTATGGGTTAGTAATTCAAATTTAAACGATTGTTATACCTTTTATTTTATTCTATAATTCTGTTAAAAATAATAAGTAGCTAGAAAAAGCCCAAGCAATTTTAGAAAAAAACATATTTATTATAACAAAAGATATTAAAATATTTTCAAAAGATTTTTATTAAGCTTATAATAAGAGAATTTATATTTAAGTTAAGTAATTAAAATAAATAGCTTTGTTATATCTATTATGTTATGTAACAAATCAATCTATGATTAATTAAAGCTTATATATTTTTTGTCCTTATCTAAATGTCCCTTTTTAGAGAATGCATCTTTTTTTTCTTTAGTATACTAAACATGTATATCTGTAAAAAAATTGTTACATAATTTAATTTAACTTATTATATTTTTTAAATTATTTATCATTACAACATAGTCAATTCTAGCTATGAAATAGCTGAAGTAACAACACCATTTGTGAGATGGAGAGTTGGAGAGACTGGGAGACTGGGGATTGAAACTGAAAGTTCAAACGAGATCTCGAGACATTCAACTTATATGCGAGCTGTGGATTTGCATGACAGTTTATTCAAACACGCGCTATTCTATCTGTGTATGTATGTGTATGTATGTATGTGTCTATGGGTCTTACATGCAAATATCTTTCTGTGTGTGTGTGTGTGTGTGTTGTGTGTGTGGGCGTGATTCCCGCAGCGACACTTTATGAGCCGAGCAACAAATGCAAAAGCAAAGCAAAAGAATTTCAATTCTATCTGTCCCGCTGTTGCTTATTTTTATGCTGATTAACCTAACAACTCGATTTGCCACACACACAGATACACACACACACACACACTCACACACACGTAATTGAATAAGAATATGACTCGTTACAATATTTTATGCCAGACACAAAATTGCCCACAATCAGAGTCCGCACCAGAAACGGTTTCTGTCCCTTTCTCTCTCTGTGATTGTGGCCAACATAAAAACTAATAAACTAACCATAAATATCGGCACAGTAAACTGGCGCCAAGTGATTGTTATACCCCATAAAATAGACGTGCAGGATATATACATTTCCTGTTCTTTCTTTGAATCAGCATGAATAAAGTATGTTTGCTTACATTAATCATACGCCGTGTAGTCATTGTAGTGTCTGTCAATTGACAAGCCATAAATTTAGATGGCAACTATTTACAGGGTATCTGAACCTTATGTTTAAACAGAAATAAATCAGCTAGAGTAACTCTTAGTATTTTTTATAGATTTCTTTTTATCCATACACAGTCACATTAAGCATACGCAATTTCATTTCAATCTTAAATACTGCTTTGAAAACTCTACAGGGTAAATTCAAGTACAGCATTTAAATTGTCTCTATTTTTATTGGTTTCCATTTGGATTTTTGTTGGACCAGCAAAGAAATATGTTCGATTGGCGCTGTTTCTGCTTTTACTTTGTTTTTTTTTGGCTCGTTGACTAGTGCTAAAAATGATGTGTAATTGCGTTTTATTGCCATAAATAAAAGTTTGCTTTTTGGATGGCCACAGAGAGTTGAATTGGGCAGAACGTTTAAGTGGCAGCGCGTGCCCTTTTTTTGTCTTAATTAGGAAGCCATTGCAAGTTGCAAGTTGCAACAATTGCTGTTGCAAGTTGCTGTTGCAGCTGCACTTGAAATATTTAAGCAATTCCACAAGATTTCTTAATTAAAAAGTTGCTCTATCGCTCGTCTCACATCTCTCCACATCTTAGCGAGCATCGGAGGTGTCAGCAACAATGAAAATATTTTCTGCTTACTACCAAAAGTGTTTTGTGATTTGAAATACTCTGTAATCAAAGTGGCATTTAAAGGGGGTATATATAAATATATTAAAAATATAGATATAAATATTTAATTTAAATTTAATTGAATTTGTTTAGCAACATTTTCTAACTATTCAACAAAAACTTATTAATTAGTTATTATTATTTATTTATTTATTATTATTTCTGTTCACTTTAAAGGTCTTACGAAGTATGTTTAGCAATTTAATTACAAATATTAATTTTAAAAATATTTATAGTTTTTCCGCTAGGATATCTTTGAGTTGATCATTGCCCAGTTGTTGCTGTTTAGTTGTTTATTTCTGTTGCCTGTCGCGCACGCCCTTTTCGGCAATTTGCTTTTGCACATTATTCTTCATTTACTTTGCAACGAAATCTACGAAATTTCATTTGCAGTTATGTTGTTATTTTGCCCGGCAACAATTTCGCTGCTCCATCCAACAAAATTCTGTTCTGTTTTGGACTCGACTCAACTTGTATTTTTACTTGCACTGTGGACTCCAGTAAATATATTTGCCAAACGCTTCAGTTTGGACGCATAGTCAAACAATTTCGGGCTGGTCAAGAAAACGAAAAATATATGTACATATGTATGTGCATACTCACTTACTCAGCAGTTGACGTGTTGCCGCCTCACAGTTATTAGTGTGGACTCGACTTGGCCAGGCCAACAGTCTTGGTCTTGGATTTTTAATGCCAGGCCACAGACTCTTGTGTATGAGTGTGCTTAATGTTTTTGTTAACATTTGCTGCGAAAGTCTCTTCAACAATTTATAGCACGCTTCGTTTGTTTTGTTGAAACTGTAGTCTGGCAAAAAATTCTATTGCATTTACATTTACGCCAAGAACTTTTGGGCAGGACCAAGTTTTGCCTACAAAAAAGCAAACACAAAAAATATATTGCAGCTTTCAGGTTCCTACATCAACACCATGCATCATAAACAGAAGACTTGTCCAAAACTACGACTCAAGTATGCTTCTTTTCATTTTCTAATAGACCAACAAGACTTGGGCAAAGAACTCTTAGCAAAGATTTGCAAAATAATGCATGATGAGAGAATTTGCAGTGACCACCTATAGTAAAAAAATTATATATATCCTCTTAATTGGCGGAACAATTCTAATAGTTTAGTAATATTTTAACAACACTACATTTAATTGAATCTAGTTCAATTTTATAAATATTAAAATAGACGAAAATATTCGAGTTGAACTTTCAAAATCTGAAAACTTCATGGTTCTACGATAAAATATAATAAATGTCGTTCAAATAATTTTATTGTGCAAGATCGAAAGTTAAATATTTAAAGTAACGAGTTTTAATACTTAATTAATATTTTATGTCATAACTAGTAGCAAACAATATTAAAAATTGTACTCAGATTTTTTATTTCAATGTAATTTTGTATCACTTATTTGTACTTTTAGTTTTTGCTTCCCTTTCTCATACTTTATGTTGAATTTTTAAATTTTATTCCTAATTTTCTCTTGTGTCTTTATTTGTAATTCCTACAAAAGTATTCTTTAAAATACATATAAGAGCATTCAAGCTTCGTTGTGTGCCTACAAATGTCTTGTTTTTAAACAAGCGACAGGTCAGTGCATTCTGTAAAAACTTTTGTGCATTACCTACGAGTTTGAGTATGAAATTGTTTGGCTGGAAATACTCGAGATACTCTCATTTCATGGGCTAAACTTTGTCCTGCTTGCGCATATTGTAATTGCATTTTGAATGCCACACATACACATATAAAGCGAGTGTGTGTGTGTGTGTGTGTGTGTTTGTGTCAATAAGGCAACACACACACGCAATGCGGCCACAAATTTGCCAAATTAATTCAATATTAAGCAATCAAATATTGTCACCACATCATCAACTGCTGCGGCTGCGAATCAACATCAACAGCCATTCACATTCACAGACAGATTCACACTCACACTCACACTCGCACTCAGATTCATATTTACACCCACATACAATATCAATAGATGTCGCATTGAATTAGGCAACGTTAAATTGCACAGTCAATAAGAGAAAGTATTATTAAGATGAGCTAAAAATGAATTGAGATAATACACACAGAGAAAAAAAATATAATTTTTTTAAAAATAAAATTCATAAAAGCTGTAGAAATTCTAATTTTAATATGCATAATATTTAATAAAAATATTTTTGACGAACATTTAAATACGAAATAATGAAAGGTTAAATAAAAAATATTTAATTTAAAATCGAGCTTTTTAACTGTGGCATATTTTAGAATTAAGTACTATTTAACATTGGTTTGATTTTATTTTTATAATATTAACTTTTTAAATAAAATCAAAGTGTCTTAAATTTAATTTAAATGCGTTGCCTGTAATTGAGTTAATATGGTATAGAAATGACTTAAATTGAGTTGAGTGAATGCTGCTCATTTAAACGAATGAATACTTGAATGAATAATATAGGAGCTAAATTGAATACAATCGCTGGGAGAATCAATGAACCTCCAGGCACAATATGCTGATGGCTTTTATTTATTACACTTCATTTTTTCGCCTCATCTTTCCGAGATTCTATGTGTGAAATAATCCCCTCGCACTCTTCTTCTCCTCCTTCTTCTTCTGCCTTGATTGGCTTGGCGTTTTTATTAATTTCGCTTGCAGCTGGCGTCGAGTGTTGGATTCCATTCTTTTTATATATTTTTTAGCATGTACAAAGGGCACGAAAGCTGCGACAAAAGAATTTAATTAAACTGAAACTGCATTGTCTGGCCTGCAGGCTGACTCTGTAGACTTCTCAGTATAGACCATGTCAGTGAAGGGATTAAGACGTTGCCCCGGCACACTTGACTGTCCTGCAAAGTCCTTTGTCAGATGCCTGCTCTCTCTCTCTCTCTCTTTCATTTTCTTCTCTCTCAACCTCTCTTTTTTCCTTCTTCAGCTGGCTGTAATTGACGCTTCATGTCGCCCAGCAGTTTACACCTCTTTTTTTGTCTACCATTTCTTGCCTGGCATAATTTCAGTTGATTACACGACGTTGTGCAAA
Source organism: Drosophila suboccidentalis (assembly GCA_037043435.1). Taxonomy (NCBI): domain Eukaryota; kingdom Metazoa; phylum Arthropoda; class Insecta; order Diptera; family Drosophilidae; genus Drosophila; species Drosophila suboccidentalis. Next base: position 13,784 of record JBAMBK010002005.1, on the reverse strand, counting down.
CATAATTTGGAGTCAGGTTATAATTTTAAGCAATTAAGATTTGCATAAGAGCTCAGCTGTAAAATGTGTCGCATGTAACTGTCTCAACAAAGTCAACAAAGGTGTATTCCGCAGATCTTTAACAAGCCAAAAGCAAAAGTAATTTCTGTGTTCCCGAAACATTTTGTTGACAGATTTAATATTATTTAAAATTTTATGAATTAAATGAAATTAATTTTGTAAATTGATAAATATGTAAAAAATATAATATAAGAATATCAAGAAAATGTGTTAAAATTTTAAATGTATTTATGTACCGAATTAAATAAATTATACAACTTCTCGACCTTAAATATATTTAAATAAAAATAAAATATTTGATAATATAAGAACATAAGAATATAAGATTTTATTCGTCTGTTTTCAGAAGCAATTGTCACACAAATCTCTAGAGATTTGCGGAACACACCTGATTATAAAAGTTTTTTAATTACACACACACACACACACGCACACAGGAAGACTGACAGTTTTGCATTTGTTTTGGTTTGCGCTGGAAAGCAGGCAATGTTTTTTTGGCACAGCGGATAGGGACGGGAATAGAGGGAGAGAAGCGGCTGTGAACATTTGTCAAGTATTGTGTGCGTGTTGTGCTTGTCATTGTGACAATCAGAGTCTGTTTGGGTTTGCTTGCAGGCACTGTATCTGTCATACGCCATGTTGTACACGCACACACAATTATTTTGACACTTGGCGTCTTTGATGTGCATTTAATTGCAACAACAAGTTTAAGGACATTTTTATTTGTCAGCTGCGTCAAATTAATTTTGAATATGAAAATACTATACACTTATTTCCAAATCGCAATTTTCTCTCAACTCAATGCGTAATATGAATATATTTATTTATAGTTCTTCACAACTTGGTAAAACATTTAAGTCGAAAACAATTTGGAAGCACAGACAAAAGTTTTGATTGTCTTTGGCTTTGCCAACAAAAGTTGATGAACTTTCAAATCCCTCAAGATATTATGGTCAACAAATAAAGAGGCATTAAATATTTAAATGAAGCAAATGAAACGTCAACCTTTGCCTTTGGTCAATTTGTAGATCTTTGTTTGCATTCGTTTTATTGAACAAGCACAAAGCACAAATTACCGCAACGGCTTTAGTTTGAACTGTATGAAATCAACTTTTGTTCAATTTAGTCTTAAGTAACTCGTTCAACCTAAAGTCAATTTAACCAATTTTAATTAAATCACAGTCTTTGTTATTATTCTGTCTCAGTGAGTTTGGCAAGTAAATAACAAACGGAAATTGCATAAATAATAAAATGACAGCAACAAATGTCTCACAAAGTCAACAATTGCGAAGGGCGAATGGCGAATTGAACGATATGTAAAAGCCTCGATTTTGGGAAGGAAAACAGCAACTGAACTTTATTTAATGTGCTGCCAACTGGACTTGTATGCCTTCTTCTTCTTCCTGTTGTTGTTGTTGTGGATTGTGGGTTGTGTAGTGTAGCTCTTCCCCTCTTTACCCTGTCTGTATGTTAAGCGCGCTCAAACTCACTGTCGGAATCGGAACTCGTGTCATTTCCGCAAAAAGTTTAGCATGCTTTTAGGCTTGCCCATTTAACACAGCATGAGAGTGAAAGAGATGGGCGGGGGTGGAACAGTGGGCGTGGCGCGCTTCACACAACAATGGAAAGGTTCCGGCAACTCAATTCGACGAAATTGTTTAAAGATTTCTTTATTTATTTTTTATTAAATATTTACTTTGTACTTACTTTAAAATAGATTTATTTTTTAAGCTCTATGTACATACATATGTTTTCTTATTTCCGAATTTTCACATTATAATCTTTGTTTAATTTTACTTACTCTAAATTCTTTACTCATTTTGTAATTCAAAGTTCGCTTGAAGTCACAGAAAATGCTGAATATTTAACGAAGCTTAGGCGATTTTGTTTCTTGGAATACAGGCATCGGTTTCGCTGGCTTGTTTGTGCTGCTGTCCAGTGGCTATTTGCCATTTGCCATTTGCTGCCTCCGAAAGTTGTTTAATAAATGTACTCACACATGCTTACAGGAATTGGCCATCGAATGAGGCAAATGTTGGCCTTCAGCATCTTTTATTGCTGTTGTTGTGATAATAACCTTGAAGCCTATGCGTAACTCATATCTTTTCGGCCAATATGAAAGTTTTTTAATAACAGAGGCATTTGTGTGTGCTTAGACCTTAGACCTCCGGCTGTAATTGCGATTAGCGGTGCAATTTGTATCTTTGTATCTGTAATATTCGTTCCACTTTGCTGTCTTCTGATTTATGAGAATTGTCTGCTAATTACGCACATTTCTCTCTCCCTCACTCTCTCTCCTTCTCTGTCAGTTAAGTGGCGTAACGAGCTTAATTGTGAACTCAACTGGCTGTGCGTGTGGACGCTCATTAATAATTTTGCCTGTTTGTGCTGAGTTTAATGAAGTTTGCATTCCGTTCAAGGTGCCAATGTCAACAAAAAAGGCGAAACGCATCATCGACTCCCAGCGCGGACAACGCGGCGTATGCGTAACGCCACAGGCATCTGCCATCCTTATTATTTGCACCCACTTTTTATGATCGGTCAGCACAGATCGGTCAGGTCAACACAGACAAAAAACCTAAAGCCCCTCAGGCATTCAACTTTAAATGGCAACCGTTGAAAATTTGTATGCATGCGTTGGAAAATTGTATATTTCAAAAAGAAATTTTATATTACATTCACGTATTTCAATATTAAATTTTTTATGAACAAACACGCAGTGCAGTCGCTTGGGCTTTTGTTATGCACTACTTTTAATCTTTGACTCGCAAACGGTATTCGCAATTTATAGAATTTAAATTAAAATAATTAAAATATATTTACTTTTGGTTTTTGTAGTCAAAAACGTTGCTCCAGCTGAAATGCCAGTGGCTAGAAATGAATTTTGGGAAGTATATCAATATGCATACGAAAAGATTCCAATAAATATTGATGTGATCAGTCTCAATCATTTACAAATAGAAAATTCTTTAAGAAATACAAATTTTTCTAAAACTACTTTAACAAAGCAAACAATTTTAAAATATCAATTATTTCATTAAAAAAATAGAGAAATATAAAATATATAAATTGAATAAAATAAATTGAATATACTATGTAATTTTTTAACTAAAGTACATGGTTTCTCTGCATCGATACACTATCGATATAAACATATCAGAGACCATTCCCAATTTGCCACAACTGAGTTTTTTAAGCCTTCATTTTCCGGCTGGTCAACTGGCGGCAAAAACCACACAAAAAGCAGTAAATTGTTATGGTCATGCATTTTTTTGTCGAGTGAAACAATTTCATTATTGATACGCGGCATCTCACATGAATCTGCGCTTTTTACGAGTATCCTTGTTCATTTAAGGGACTCTTGCTCTTTAAAGTGTTCGTTGTGCGATAATTATTTGGAGAGTGGCAAATGAAATTAAAATGAACTGCGTCAAGAGCTTAATAACAATTGACGCAGTCAAAACGATAATTTGCGGTCATTAATTGCCACTTTGAGGTGGCCAAAAGGCAAGAGGGAGGAAAATGAAGTGAGAGGAGAGGGGAAATGTCGAGGGAAACATGTTACACAGAATTCGGTGTTCATGCACTAAATACTTATGTGCTCTGCTGTCTAGACTTGATTTCGCTTGAGGGTCGACGCAAATAAATCTGCGTTGGGTTTCTCTTTTCCAAAAGTCGGACCCAAAAAGAACCCCAGCTCCGGTTTCTGGCCAAAACGGGCTAACCAAATAAATGTTCTTTGGGTCAGTGAGTGTGTGTGTGTGAGTGTGTGTGTGTGTGTGTGTGTGTGTGTGTGTGTGTGTGAGTGTGGGTGTGTTTTGTTGTTAAGTCAACACGTGTAAACAGAAAAGCTGAACAAGCTAAAACGACAAAAGTTCTATACGTGAAATCAGCTTAGCAGCTGTTTGACTTGTGATAACACTAAGAAATTTAATGCCATGTTCCACATAATGGCTTAAACTTGCAGCCAACACACACACACACACCAATACACACACACACAGACTCACAGAAATAAGCGACAGCTATAAATTTGCGGGCATCAAAAGCAGCAATCGAAGACCAAGAGAGGTGATAAAGGGGGAAATAAAGGGGAGAGACAAGGATTATTTGCATGTGCAACAAGTGGCAAGTGACAGTGCTTGCCACATGCCCCAGAGCTGAAAATGATGCTGCGACTGATGTCGCTGCCAATTGCATTAAAGGTGCTAATTTCATGCAACGCTTTGGCAAAGCTCATTTGACATTTCGAGTGAACGAAAGAGAGATACAGATAGAAAGTGATAGATATATACACTTAGACAAAATAAAGGCTGCTTATCGCTGCAACTTTTAGACAAAAAAACTCTTAGCTTTGTAAGTAGAATCTTATTTATTAGTATTTGATTCTTTTAAATTTGTCATATTCAAATAAGTAGAATTTTTCTCAAAGTTTTCTCCAACTAAAAGAAAACATTTTTTTCAGTGTATATGCATGAATTTAGTGGAAAAGTTTCTGCTTTTTTGGGCAAAGTTTTATAGCCATGCTGTTAACACTTTGATTGCCAGCAACTTTTTAAAACTGGCCGACAAACGAAACGCTCGATAGAGTTTCAGATTCCGATTCACATGCAAATGTTTTAAAGTGCACCCAAAAGAAGGCAAATCAAAAATAAAAAAGATAACAAATTTGGCACAACTATAATGCCAATTTATAAGGCCAGACCGACTTGCAATGCGCTGCACCTTGCACTTTTAAATATGTTTAGCAAAATAGAAATATGAGTTGAAAAATATTAAGACCAAAAAGAATTTATGAGGGTGATTAAGAAACAACTGATATACTCTTTAAATTACACTCTTCTTAAATGATTTTATGAAAAACCTATTTTCTTATCAATAAAAAACATTAAGAAAATTGTAATGCAACTTTAAGTTCTTATTTGAAAATAAAATGTATAATTTTTATATTTATAAAAACGTTTGTCTTTTTAAATGCAATTGAGTATTAAGTTTGATATTAGTTTCAAATATAAATTAAAATGGAATAAATATTTTAAATGTAGATAATAATTAATAGTTTATTTTATTTTTTTTTTATTTTATTAAATTAGTTATAATATGGAATAATTTAATTAATAGTTTATTATTATGCAAAGAGTATAATGATCTCCAAGTGAAAATTAAATTTATATCTCATACAATTTTTATTTCAATCAAGAAAAAGACTAACTTTGTAAATTGCTAATAAAATTTAAAAAATAATTTGTTTTATTTATAGCATTATTAACATTAAGGTCTCTGCTTTGAAGAGATTTAAGTACAGCTTTCTTGCACTTTCCCTGGCCACTCAGAATCTGTTTTTGCTATTGCGAGTGCCACTTGATTGTTGCCCAGTTAAGATCATAGCGTGTCTGTAGTGCATTTAACAGTCGAGTACGTCCAATTACCTGCCAGAGGTAGAAAGAGAGAGGGAGAGAGAGAGAGAGAGCGCTGTAAAGAAGGTCCTATTGGTCTGTTTAAAGCTTTAAGTGCGCTGTTATCGATGCGAGCAGAGCAACTGAACAAGTACAGCAGGTAAACAAACAGTCAGACAGACAGACCGACAGAGAGACAGACAGACAGGCTGCACTATAAATAAATAAGATTAAGCATACTTGAGTGTGCGAGTGTCTGAGTGTGTGTTGAAATGAGTAGTGCAACATTTGGAGGCAGCAGCAGCAGAAACCAGCAGCAAAAATCTTAACCAGTCCAACAGGCAGTCGAGCATCCAGAGGCAAACGACGTGCCCGGACTTGAAACATGAAATAAACATTTCTTCCTCTTCTTTTACTTATTTCCTCCACCCGCAACGCGAGAAACAAAATAAAAAAGGCATTTAGCTCGACTGCTTGATGCCCAGTACTCGAATATTGAATACTAAATCATAATTTAATAAACTATAAACTACAAATTAATATAACACAAATAAGTAAATATAATTAAATAATTATACAAAACACAAAAATAGTTTTCTGTATACATATGTTTTGTATTTGATTAAATATATTAAATAATTATACAAAACACATAAATAGTTTCCTGTATTTGATTTGTAATTGATTTTTAATTCAGGCTTACAATACTTTCAGACAATGTTAAAAACTTAATAAAACAAATATGAATAAATACTTTTAAAAGGACAGACATTGTCACATGCCCATAAGCCTTTGCAACTATTTTCATGCTGGGCTAAAAACATTTCCGTGTTGCACGAGTAACGTCGCAAGTTGCAGTTGGAGTTGCAATTGCAACTGGAATCAGGAACCGAGTCACAATCCGAATCAGCAACGAAATCAGCTTCTCAGTTGACTTTGCCAACTCTGCTCTGCTCATAATTCAGGAAGTGTGTGCAGGACTCTTTGTCAGGCGACTGGCATTTTATAACCAGTTGAAGCAGCTTTCCGCCACCAACTTTGCTGCGTGTCCTCCATGTCCTCCCTGTCCTCCATGTTGCACAGCGGCAGCTCAATAAATGTCAAAAAAACAGAACACAAGCGCAGCCAATGGGACAATCAAAGTCAACCAATTTAATAATAGCATTATTTTAAAACAAACATCATTAAATCATTTCTATAAAAGTGTTAAAAAAAAAGGAAAATGTCATAAATTAGTGTAAAAGTCCCCAAAGCGCTGTCTCTTCAATTTTAATGAGCGTGTAAATACTCCAAAAAAAAGTAGAGAAGAAATGAGCAAATAATCGCAATATTAATGCATGCAAACATTTTGATAATTAATATATTGAAATCAGTTTGCTAGCTGTCCGCTGGCATTGTTGTTTAATCTATCAGACGTGTTAGTCGCGGTCACATTGACAGGGATTAATTAAAATCCGCTATAAAAAATATGTGTATTTAACATTTGCTGCTGACCACAAAATGTGTCAATGGCAAAAGACAGCAAGGAAAACGAATTCAATGATGCTTTGATTCGAATTAATTTATAATTATATCAGTAATTACAATCAGTTAATAAAGGGATACAACTTTAATAGAAGTCTATCAATAATTTATATAAAATATATATATTGAATACATATTTTAAATTAACCAATGAATTTATAATTAGTTAGTTTATATTAATATTTGATTTAATTAAATATATATTTCAATTTGTCTTCAAAAAACTCTTCAGTTTTTTAAGAATAAAAAAATTATATCGCCGAAAAGTATGCTACCAAAATAGGAATAAGTTCTTTAATATTTATTATTGTTGGTAATACTTATTTGGTTAATAAGCTATAAATGCGCTATAGAGTCTTAAGACAATAAGCTGCAATAAAATACAATTTATAAAAAAAACAAAAAAAAAAAAAAAAAAAAATACTTATTTAATTGTTTTCCTACATCTTTTAATGATTTGTTTAAAACAAGCAAATGATTTTCAATTGAAAAGCCATTAAATTAAATCTAATTTAATTGAATTAATAATTTAATCAATGCCAACTCTAAGTTGATCTGTTGACTTCCTTCCTTATTTCTATGCTGAAAAGCCAAACATATTACAACAAAGAAAACTATATAATTGCAGTATTAATTTAATATTATTACGATTATTGTTGATTATATTGTTGCATTGTTGCCATGTTGGTCGCGTGCGACGCATTCAACAATTAGCAATAAATGAAGCCCCGACAAACAGTTGCAATTAGCGAGCACACAAATTGCACTTAATTATATAATAAATTCAATTGACAGCTGCGCCTTTTTTTCCAGCATTTTCCTCATTTCCACATTTCCCCTTGGCCGTTTTGTGCTTTTGCATGAGCTGCCATTAAATATCTACTTTTATTTTATATGCACGATATGTGGGCAAAATTTGCAGCGCTTTATTTATGAGCTTTACTTTATCTTTATTTATGCACTTGTTTGCCGTTAATTTTGTTTAAATAATGCAATATAATTAACGTATTTGCTTCAACAAGTGCATTGGACTAATTGGCTTTTACCGCTTATCTGATTGCAAAATGGCATTAAGTTTTACGACTCCCTGATGCTAATTATAAAGTAGTCTTTACTTTTGTCCTTCAAATCGATTCAAACTCAAAGCTTTTACTACAAATCTCACTGTCAAATTAAAGAAATCCCCTGTTAACTTGAGTTTGCTTCCGAACAAGAAAGAATCCCAGAAAACAAAACAAGCAAAATAACAAATTTAATCAAAAGTATATAACAAAAATGTTTTGCCGAGAATTTCATCAAGAATTCCCTTTTACTGCAAGTATTACGAATAGATTTCAATATCTGCATGAGTTGATCAAAAAAACCGAAACAGTAACGCAAACTGCAAACAAGTTTCTTTTGGCCAAGAAATGTATTCATTTTTGGGCCGTTTGCTAAAAAGTTTGCCCAAATAAAAAACAAAAAATCGAAACAAAACAAAAGGAAAAAAAAAGTTCATTGTTATGCGCAGATTTTATTTGGATTTTGTTAAAATCGAACATATTCTGTTGCCAAGTCCGGGGAAAAGTCGATGCAGAGGCAAATAAATACCCAAGCTGAGCAACAATGGCTGCCAAAGCCCCACAAACATTTACATAGATGCCTCGATTTGATTTTTGCATATTTTTTCTCTCTGTCTCTCTTCCAACTCCAACTCGCGATTCGACCATTATAAAATTTGCATGCAAATTTGTTTTTGTGCAGGTAACTCGCTGATAGCTCATATCAATTTATCAGTACGATATTTACTATGGTCAGCTAACTGTCAGCGGGCATTAAGGTATTTGGGAATTACACATACGCCCGGTTGACCACACAGACACACATACAAATAAATGACGTCAGTCTTAGAGCTGTTCACGCATATTTTGCGCTGTATTTAGCAGCTTACTAACGCATATTAATTAACTTTTATATAAGCCAAGCTCACACAAACACAGCCACTCGGAAGCAGACACACTATTAATACACTGAACACAATTATTCCGCAAAATCACACAAACATTATGAAAAAAACCAACTTAAAATCTTTTTATTTTTTTTTATTTATTTATATTATATGAGGAAATGATTTTATATATTATTTATAAAAGAAAAAAGACCGTAATAAAATCTTTTTATTTTATTTTTCCATTTTTATTGATTTATATTATCATCTAAAGTAAGGAAATGTTCCCTTTATTTTATTTATTATATTGGAAAATAATTTGATATATTATTTATAAAAATAAACCTATACAAAAATTTTTTCCATTTTTCAAAATATTCTTTTCAATATTAGATAATTTTTGCTTGAAATATAGACAAAGAGTTTTCTGAGTGTACCATGCGGCGTATGAGTAATATTTCATTTAGGGCCTTTGCCAAACAGCCTTCGCTCGTCTCTACTCTTGTCAGCATCATCTCCTTTATCTGCGCTCCTTTGGGTCTAAGAGATTTATTGCCTGCTTCAAAGATAAAGTCATTATTATGGCATTATAAAAGATGGCAGCGCCCTGCGGCGCTTAAGGATATGAATCTTTGATGCATGTAATTGCCGTCGACCCTTATATGATGTTATGGGTGCTATCATTGATTCTTCTTACGGCAACAGCAGCAGCTTCTCTCCTGCTCGGAATTATGTTAATTTTTGTTGCTGTTGCTGTAATTTTATCGCTTGTCTCGCACTAATTAAAATTTCATTAGCCACAAACACGACACGACGACGAGTTTCACATTTCGCCATTAAGCATTTGGCATTTCGCATTTCGACAGCCATCAGGCAGACAAAAGATGAATGTATCTCAGCTCGTACATATGTCAATGTATATAGCATTACAACGGCTATAACTGTACATTAATTATGCATGCCAAAAACAGGACAACAACAAAATTGACAGCTGTCCCGAGAAAGTCAAGTCAGTTCCCTTAAAGTCAAGTCAAGAAGCAGTCAAAGCCAGCGGCAATTGAACCTTAACATAATCGATAAGTCTTGTATTGAGTGACGGGAAGAAAAGGGAAGGGTGGGCGGGAGGTAAGCACGTGTAAAACGATAGCGTAATTTGATCTGACCTCGATGCGTTTTAGCCCTTTTTGCACATTTGGCAGCCGTTCAACGAAACTTGAACCGAACGAGACGAAGAAGAAGAAATCATGCAAGCCATATAAAAGTCAGGGCTGCTGCACGGCGCCTACACAATGCGACGCGCCGCGCCGCTGGCGACAAAATGGCCGACGAATTGACCGGCAAAATGGCGTCCTCTTGGCTTTTGAAGCGACACTTGAAGGTGCGCTTTAAAGGGAAATTATTTGAAATTTGCGCTACATTTTTAATCAATAAAAATAAACGAAAATTTTTGTAAAAACTCTCAAATCGATATTAACGAATTCAACTTAAGCTGAAGCTTAAAAAAATCCAGCATTTTAAATAAACATTTTCAACAGTACACTTTCGCAATTCACAACTCGAAATCATTTAAGATAAAAACAACTTTTGGATTAGCTTGTGGGTAATTTAGAACCATTATTTGCTTAATATTATATAGTATTAGATTATTTTAAAATATTTGTATAATAATATTAATATTCAAAAATTAATATTTCAAAAATAATAAAAAAAAAAACAAGATTTAAATGAGCGATACAAATAAATAACACTATATAAATACTATAGAACTTTATAACTGAATCAAAAACTATATCAATGTTATTTAAATTAAATTCCGGTCCGGTTGAAACAAAATATTTACTTAATCAAAAGAGAATGCGTATACAATATTCGGTTTGTTCCGAGAATTTATTGAATTGCTGTTGCCTTTTTGACTCCTGACTTCTTTGTGTTGCGACTTCTGATTCAATTTCCCGACTGCAACATTGCATATGTTGCCAGGTCGTGGCATGAATTTTATTGAAATCGATCGACTTTCACATATGCAGTTGATATTTGCATATGAGTACGAGGAGTAAAATTCGCACAAACGAATGCCTGAGATTTATGTTAATTTATTGAATTCCATTTTCATTTTGATTCGCCTCTTTCGATATATCGCAGTCAAAGTCCGTGTGCTGGAATCCTCGAACGCGCAGCAAATTCAATCAAGTTTATGCATAAATTACCCACAGAGAAAAAGGCAAACTTGGGAGCGGGACAAAAGGTAAAATGTAAAGTTAAGGCCGCTTCATAATAACAACAAGTTGCCACCGTTTCGTCTTGCGCTTTATCTTTATAATGGCCAAAGTTTTGTGACTTCAACTTGGCCCTTTTTAGCCCAGTACCCAGTACAAAGGCTTATGTATTTGTGACCATGTCTGTTCGTTGATAAGGAATGTGTCCATAGATCTTAGAATTTATGAGGCGACACTTTTTTGCAATATTACGTTTATTTTATACAAAATATTTTAAATATCTTTTTTTGTTTTTGCTTCTGAAAATGTAGAAAAATTTCAGAAAATTTCAGATAATTAATGTTCTTATTGCCATAAAAGTAATTGTTTCTTATATAATTTAATATTGCTTTAAATTAATTTGCTTATGTCAAGTAAAAAGAATCTATTTTTTATGTCAATATTGTTTTGGAGTATTTATTTTATAGATAATTTTTACTATTCATTAAATATTTTTGTTTATTTTTCTGAAAATGTAGAAACATTTATAAAAAACTTCAGATAAGTAATGTTCTTATTTCCATAAAATGAAGTGACTCTTATATAATTAAATAATGCTTTTAATTTTTATTTTTTTGTCAAGTTTATTTTGTAGTATTTATTTTATAGATTATTGTTACTATTTCTTAAATATTTTAAATACATTTATAAATATTTTTTTTATTTTTTATTAAATGGAGAAAAAAAGAAATAAATAATGTTCTTTTATTGCGATGAAATTAATTGTTTCTAGATCTATTTTATTTTTTTGTATAATTTATCTCGGCAGCTGGGCATCTAATAGTCGATCACCTCGACTGTAGTATTCCAACTTCTTATGCCTTTTCTTCTGCCCCTTAAATAAGTTTATGCCGGGAATGATGATGGTCGTCGGTCACCGCAGGGTTCGTTGAGCTTCGGTCGTTAAAATCGTCGTCTCTTCAAAGGTCGCTCTGCTTGTTATTCATTAAGTAATTGAGGTGTATGTGTCTGTGTGTGTTTGTGTGTGTTTGTGTGTGTCTGTGAGTGTGTCGAGGTTAAAAAAGAGACAACACGCAGCTTCTTGCGGCTGTCATTTAAATTATGTATATGCTAATTTAATTATTCTTCAATTTGCACAGTTTTATTGTGACCCGGCTGAATTTTAAATGTGTTCACAGTCACGACTGTTAGTCGCACTCAACTTCGAGGCACTGTTCTGGTTGTTGTTCTGGTTGTTGTTGTTGCAACATCACTCCTCGTTGCATGTGGTAGACGATGGTGCAACCTAGCACCACCTGAAGCAGCAACTTGAAGCCTCTCGCAAATCCAGCGAGTTGAATTCCTGAGACATTGGACTTCAACTTCCAGGCGAGAAAGTTCAGTGAACCAGGACACAAATCAAGTACGAACACTCTGGTAGTCAGCTGCAATTGGAAGAGTTCTTTTTAGAATATTTCTTAAGATCGGCTTTGTCTGTGTTCTTCTTAAGTTAGTTTTGCTTACCAGAAAACTGAGAATGTCCTTCGTGGCCAAGGAGCCTTCACTGGGTTCAGTGGGAAAGTCAGAGAGCTGCCAGACGCCAATCAATAGTTTATTATGCTCTCTTTGCTGCACAAGTGCCACACGGAGGAGCAGCCACATCAGTGCCACTTGCCACGCCAGGTAGAAGGACTCGGTTCTCAATAGGTCGCCACGTGTCGGTGGCATTGGCATTTCCAGGGGATCCATTTCACTCTGATTGCCCCGATGTGGCACAAAGCGTTGCTCGTCATAGGCAAAGGCGCCCAGAAACATGCCACAGCGGAGGCACAACAAGGCGTAGAAGCAACAGAAGGAGACACCAAAGTAACATGCCACAGAATGTTGCAACTTGCGTAGCAAAGGTAGCAGCCTCAAAAGTTGATGCCACAACTTGAGATTCCTTTGATGCTGCAGCAGCAGATTCAAAGATTGCAGCAACGAGGCATGCAACAAATGATAGAAGAAGTGCAGCGACAGCAACAAAACAAACAGAAATCGCACTGCACCCATTAAATAATCACAAATGTTGTAGACATCAAACATTTTCAGAGGCAAATCGAACCAAAAGAGTTTCAGACAACACACGAACAGCAGCAGAAACTGAGAGACTCCCAGGAGAAAGAGATTCGTGGAACATCTCAGGTCCAAGTGTTGCCTCAGCTGCTTAAAGCACAATTGAGCCAAGTTAACTGCCCGATAAAGCTGATTTCTCTTGGCCAAACAGACGATGAGCAGCAGGAGAAACATCACATCATGACAGAGTTCACTGAATAAATCCATGATATCAAAAGGAGGCAGAGACTCCGGTTGCAGCTCCCTCAATTCGCCATAGATGTATTCCATTTCCAGCAGAAAATATAAGTGCACACAGATGATGAGCAGGATAATTAGGCCGGGCAAGTAATCCTTATACCAACAACACACTTTTGGATCATAACTCTGCTTGGATCTATCAAAGTGCAGTCTGAGAAAACCCAATCCGTGGAAAACAACTCGCAGTAGTTTTAAAAATGCGTAGAACAACTGAATGCTCCACATGTCGACAATCAACTGAGCTGAAAATATGAAAATGTATATGGTTTGATGATAAAAACTCGATTAGTCGACTATTTAATATCCTTACATTGCATTACTGTTGTA
>JBAMBK010002003.1:0-45589 GCA_037043435.1 Drosophila suboccidentalis | reverse complement strand
TTCTGCTTGATCATAACTACTTTTTTGATCTTTTTTCTTTTATATGTAAGTGCATTTTTAAATTTATTAAAGGTGGATTTATTTAGGGGGGATGGTTTAATTTTGTTTAATTTAATTTATTACCATTAAATTTATATAATTAGATTTATTTACATATGTCAAATTCCCGTTTCAATATTTTAAAAGTATCCTAAAAATAGCTAAATCGACAACACTGTTGCCATCTTTATTTACGAGCATTTGCCTGCAAATGTTACAAACGGCAACTTTAGGCCGTCGTCTGGGGCCGAGTCTTGCCAAGTGCTGGCCGCGACTTTTGGGCCCTGACTTTCTGGCTCCGTCTGTCCGTCTGTCCGTCTGTCGTCTGCATAATGAGCCGCAGCCAAACAACGTGAAGCGGCCAAGGCGGCGGCGTCGACCGCGGCGGCAGTTCATAAAATCTACAAAATACGCGAATGCCAAAAGTCGCAAAAACGCAATGAAAATGCGATTTTAGGCGGGATCACAAACCGAAGTTTATCACAACTGCTCAAAACACTTCAGAGCAGTTTCGTACACAGCGACAGTAACTGCAACACATGAGCTTAGTCTTGCTGCAGCAACTCCATTAAACTCACACACACACACCCCCACTTCACTCACACACGTGTGCGGGCTATGCAAAAAACTATAGCATACTTATTCGAGCTGGCAACCCAAAACGCTTAGCAAGTTTTTGGCCATGCTGGCAAGGCTTGGCTTGGCTTGGCCTGGCTTGCACGTTCGACGTGTCCCAAAATGTGAAGCTGCCACGCTAAAAAATACATTTTTAAAATACTTGCGCACATTCTCGCAAATGGTAACAAACGGTGCCAAGTTTAGCAGCTTCGCGGCGTTGGGCGATGCAAAATGCAAAAACCCAACAGTTTTTATGTTGTTGCTGTTGTTGTTGATGCTGACTTTTGGCATAACATTTTTAGCATATTTGTTGTAGTCAAAACACGTGTCATGACTCTGTGTATGGGTGTGAGTGTGTGTGTGTGTCTTTTTGTGTGTGTAAGTGCGCCATTAGTTCCTTTAGTCATGCACCGGCTGCAGAAAACTCACGTGTCGCATTTGCAGCTTGCCAGAAACTTTGCCGCAAAAGCGTCGCAGACAATACATACACACACACACACACACACACACAGGGAAAGAAAAGTTCAGTATGCACAAAAGTGCAATACATGCTGTTATTTATTTGCAGTGCATGGCATATAACATTGACATTCTTATCCACATTTTAATCAATTTTTAAATAGTTGCAAAGTTAAAGAAAACCTGGCTAATACTCGTACTATATTTACAAATATGTAAATGCAACTGCAAATGGAAATGGAAATGGAAATGGAAAAGCTTTTATGTATGCATATGTTTTCTGCCCGACATTTATATGAAAAATTACACATTTAAACCCAAAATACTAACGCAATCCCCACATAATCCATTTTGCACACTCACTCATAATGAAGCACTTAATTGAATAATATGCTTAAATATTTACGTTTAATTCCCTTACATTAAGAACAGTCTGCTGTAAATTTAAAATATAGTTATATTAATTATTTTAAAATAAATATCTGCTTTAATCTGCGCAGCACAGTGGTCGAAAATCGTTTTTATAGCGGAACTAATTAAGAAATGTTCAAGTCTTTTATAGAAAATTACATAAAAATTGTATTTACCATAAATATTTTAGGCAGTGTATCTAATGTATTTGGTCATTAGAAGGTATGGTTCAAAACCAATTTCATTTAAATTGTAAATAATTTATTATTTTTTAAGCCAATACCTTTTGTTTTATCTTTGGCCAACGAAAATGATCAAATATTCCTACTGTGCGGTGATAAGTAGCTTTAAGGAATACTCGTTTTAAATATGACAATTTAATTTATTTTTAATTTTAATACGTTTATTGTTTGATTACGGACTAAAAATAAAATTACTTACAAATGATATAACAAGTGCATTCAGAAGATAATTCATTTCAGAAGATTGTGAAAATCGATATAAATGTAATAGCTTTAAATTAAGTAGCAGCTTACCAATTTTGATGAAATGAGAAATTAAATAATTCTATTCAATGAATTAATTAATTCCCAAGGTGTTTCAACTGATAACAGTTTGCATAGATTTTGGCTTATTGAATTTGTGCATCATTTTTGGCCAGTTGCAAAGTATAATACAAATACTCGTATTGTTGTTGAGTATGAGTAAATGCTTTGTTGCAAGTGCCTCAGATCACGCCACAAGAAGCCAGAACAAAGGATTCTCAGCTCAGCTGTCAAGTGCCAGAGGTCAGACTAGAATCCTGCACAGGATCAACTGCGTGCCATTGTCCATTGTTGTTACTTGAGTCCATCTAGTATATCCCTGTGAGTGAATGATAAGCTACAATACAAACAAACAAATACTATATACCATATACTATTTATATTTATAGCTGCCATTTTTAAGCGCTCTTCGCTTTAGTCTGCGAAATCGGTAAGAACTGCAAACTATTTTTTTTTTTTTTTTACTTTTTTGGGGTATTTTCTTTTATATTTGATAAGCGGCTTGTCAGTTGAATATCTTTTCCTGCAGCCTCAGCCGAAAACTACATTTCCGCTTGTTGCATCGCATTTCATGTATTTGCCTGCCTGGGCTGTCTGAAATGCGCAAGAAGACAGGCATGTGGCTAATAGGATTTCACCACCAACAGCTATAACAACAACACCAAACAACAACAACAACAACAATGACAGGGAAAGCCTTAGGATTTTGCAATTGCATACTTCGGTGCACAAGGCCTTTGCCACAGTGTCTGCCAGTTGATGTTGCAGTTTATTCTTTTGCTGAAAATGTACAAAAAGTACTAGCAACAACCACACAAATAGGACATAAATAAAAAGACAGTGAAAGATGTTACAAAAAGCATTTATTAAGATATGATGAAAATTTACTTATCAAACTTTTTTTTATTAGAAATTCGACAGCAATTCGACTAGTCATAATCAATTTAAAATGGTATCTAAAGAGTTGTTTTTTTAAATGTTTCATATCGAAAGCCAATCTACAAATTTAGATCTTGATGACATTTGCAATTTAATCTAAATGTAAAAAACAAAACTTAACAGAGCAACTAAACTTCAAATGCAACCGAAAAGAAAACATAACAGAAAACATTACCTAGTCAACGGCTATGTTAAAAGTCTCCACT
Organism: Drosophila suboccidentalis; assembly: GCA_037043435.1. Taxonomy (NCBI): domain Eukaryota; kingdom Metazoa; phylum Arthropoda; class Insecta; order Diptera; family Drosophilidae; genus Drosophila; species Drosophila suboccidentalis. The sequence goes on along the minus strand of JBAMBK010002003.1, from coordinate 42,372 downwards.
CGCTGTGAGCTTAAAAGCGCTGTTTGATAACAGCGCCACAAAGCGACAAGAGCTGCAAAACTGCTTGAAAATGCAGCACAGCTTCTCTTCGCGAGAGCACAAAACAATAACAAGGCGCGCCCAAAAGCAGACATACTCTCACTCTCTCTCTCTCTTCAAAACACTCCAATGAGCGAGCACGAAGATTGGTTGAAAGCCGAAGCGAACACGAAGTCAGGGCAACGGGAGCAGCAGCTGACTCACAGCATCAGGCCTCAGTGCCGGTCTCAAAGAGTTGCCGATTAAACTGTCGCTTGCTGCTCTTTGAGCGTCGACGACAGCGTCAACGTCAGCGTCAGCAGCAACACGAGCATCGCGACGGAATCCAGGACATGGACTTACTCACTGCCGCAGCAGCCGACTGTGGCAGTAAGCGTTGCCTGTCAGTTAGACGCCAACATTTGTGTGAGACAGTGCGTGCGTGCGGTGCGGTGCGGGCGGGTGGCAACAGCGACAACAGCGGCTAAAACGCGTGAGGCCACCAAATGGCAAATAAATAACATTACAAACGATTTGAGAACATGTGCATATGTGTGTGTGAGTGTGTGTGTGTATGTGAATGTGTAAATGTATACATATGTGTATATTATGCATTTATGCAAATTCGGTCACAGAAATAAGAAAAAACAGCGACTGTTGCACAAGAATTCTAAATAAATAATTCAAAATACAACAACAACAGTGTGCTACACGCTTAATGTAGATTTGAGAGTCATCATGTCTCTCTGTGTGTGTGTGTGTTACCAGTGCCAGTCAATGAAATGTTTGTTAATTATTTATATGCTTGTGCATTACAATGCCATTAAGTAATTAACTTAGAATGTCGAACACTGGTATGTGTGTGTGGTGTGTCAATCTATCTGACAGTCTATCTCTGTGATTGTTTTTGTTCTACATAATCTTAGTGTTTGTCAGTTAAATGTTACGTATACGCAGTGTATGTATAATAATAACCAATAACTATAAATGTTTCGCCATTGCCCAAATTAATATACTTTTCCATTGAGAGAAACTATATAACATTTATCTAATTGACAGACGAAAAGAAAAGGACAAGGAAATAGAGAGAGAAACTGAGATTTTAGGAAATTGAATTGTGCATTGTGTGCGAAGACAAGTTGAGATTAGTCGAATTGCAAGTTTAACAGTTTGTTTATTTGTTGAATACAAATACAAAAGACAATTAAAATGTTTGCACATAAAGGATTCATTTAATCTAATGTACAATAGAAAGCATTTAACGTATGCTTTATTCATTTGCCAGATCAATATCTATCTAAATGCATTATCTCACAAACAATCAATTTTAATTATCTACAGCAATTATTTTGCTCGTGATTTAATACGTTTTAAAGGAATTCTTATTATAAACAGAGTCTTTGTCTTCCTACTCCATTGCATACGTTAACCAGGCAACGGTGAAAATTAAATTAGTCTAACCACAAGACAAAAGACAAGGCAGGGGAATACCTCAGGTCAAGAGGAATGGGAAAGTATATTTTTAGTATGTAGCAAAGCAAATTAACTAAGAGGCCAGCTCAAAAAGCCGCTGTTATTAAAAATAAAATGCTATGCCGCTGTGAAACTTTGCAACGGCAATTTTAATAAACGCGTCAATGAAAGCAAAACAATGACGACAACAAAGGCAACAAAGGAGCCAACAACAGCAAGAATAACAACGATAACAACAAGTTAAAGTCAGCGCTAAAAGAAGCCACAATTTGATTAGAGCATTAAAGGACTTTATGCCACAAAGCCCGTAGCGCCACAGGCTTCTCTGGGGCACATTGCAAATGGAAGGAAGGGGAGGGGCAACATCAACAGCGGGAATGGGAACTAGTCCTGGCCATGGAAGTTGGCAGATGTACAATCGCCTGAGCTGGACCAAAAAAAAACACAGACAAAGTTGCCGGCTGCTACAATTTCATTTTTACAGCATCAATTTTTTTGGGTTTTTTTCTCTCGATTTTTTTATTTCAAAAACTGTCAACGTTTAAATAACGCTGACAATGACAATAAACAAATGCAGTGGCCGCCCAAAAGACAGAAACACAAAACTTTAATAAAGGCAGTAGAACAATACTTTAGCGATGGACTAACAACTACCCTGTAACTTCAGAAACAGAAGCAATAAGTTTGAGTTCAGAATGATATGAAATTAAAGAGACGAATCAACAAATGATTGTTATTAATTTATTGATTTATTTTTTCATTTATTGTTTTATTTATTTATTTATTTTGTTTTATTTTATTTAATTGTTTAATTATTTATTTGTGTTTGTAATCATTTATTTATTTATTTATAAATGTATTCATTTTTTTATTTAATTATTTATTCATTTAATTATTTATGTTATTTAATTACAATATGATATATAGCCAGAGCAGCGAAGTCCTTCAGGTTGATCAAAAAATTAGTGGTGACAGTTCCTATTAAAGTAATACAAATATAACATGCTAATGTAATCATTAAAGACGAATAAAAAAAATTGTTAAGTTATTTTGTATAATTATTTATGGAAAATATGAAATTTATTTTATTACTTGAATATGTAATACTGATAAGAGATACCTCAAACTTAACCTGTGTTATATACCTCTTAATTGTTTGGTACAGGATATTAAAAAGTCAAAGCGAAACTTTCTAAAAGTCGGACAGAAGCGAGGCAATAGACATCACAGCGTGTGAAAAGAGAGCAGTATTTTATTTTTGAGTGTGTGTGTGTGTGTGTGGGCGTGTGGGCGTGTGGTTCACTGGACACCAAGCTATGACGCCAAAAAAGTTTTCAAATTTAATAACTTTAAAAAAACAGTAGGAAAAAAAAATCGTCGACATTGGATAACGTATATTTAAAAACAAGAATTCGTCACTTATTTGAAGTTGTTGGAAAATACGCAAATTGGGGCCCGTTTGACATGTCATTAACATTGGTTCATATCGAAACTATGTGCATAGTCCAAGAAGCCTACAGTGCAAAGTAATATGTTGAAAGTTTGCACATACTACGTGTCTAAAAATATGGTCGCCAGCGAGTTTTTGTGTGCGGCTTAGGGAAAGGACCTTTAAGGAAGGAAGGACTCGCTACAATGGTTTATGCCCGTTGGCTGCTGCAGCTGGGCATCCACATGCTGTTGGGTGAGTTTCAAAAATGGCTTTAAAGTCTAGGCCGGTAATAATAATAATAAAAAATATTTGAAACTTTTCATTTTATTGCCTTTTGCTTTTAATCCCTTTAAGCGGGTCAAACCTTTTTACGACAAAGTCGACGACGTGGGGCAACTTTGCGGTTTGCCTCACACACACACACACACACACACACACACCCACACAAACGGGTGAAAGGGGACAGACCCGGGCGACACCATGAAAAGTCATTTAGGCATTTCCGTTTCCGCTTTGCGCTTTTGTGCACTTGGCTTTTTGTTGTTGCCTGTCCTGACCCAAAACTCAAAATTAGCATAGCAATAAATGTGTTTGTTGCCTTTGTTTGGGTGTCTATATATAAGTGTGTGTGTGTGTGTGTGTAAATATGGCTCGAAGAGAAACCGCATAAATTTATGCAAATTCCATGCCACTAAATTGTTTTTTAAATACACTTTCAATTATTGCCCAACCATAACCGTAACAATAACAAATGCCAACAAATGAAACTCAAATCGTAGCATTAGAATCATAATAATTGTGTTTCATGAGTCCTATATATGTTCACTCATTTTATAATTGCCTATTATTGTTATTATTGGCTTTTCAATCTGGTTTTCAACGAATACAAAATGGAAATATATTGTACTAAAACTCAACTAGCCGAAATGCATTTGTAATTGGATTTTCTATTGCACTTCGTTGTTCGTTGTGTGTCACTTGCTGTTTTTCCCAACATCTTTCACTTTCCAAGTGCAATTTTTCAGCATCTCGAACGAATAACGAAGCTGACAGCCAGGAAAGCAGAGCAAAAGCAAAACTTACGTAAAAATAAAAGATAAAATATAAATGAAAATTGTAAGATGGCACGATGGCAAGAATTGCAACAGAGCATTTAAATCTATTTCTTTTCAAGAGCCATCTGAAAAGGAAACATAATCAAATATGAAAATACAAATATCTTTCAATATTTTAGCAATAAAACCAATTTTATTTATGTTTCTTGGCTTTTGTTTATTTTATATAGAAATAAAGTAAGATATTTTTGAAAAAATTACTTATTAACTATCGATATAAGAGAAATATTTTTGATTATTTTAAAAATATAAAAGCCTGTAAAGCTTTAATTGAACTACTTCGAAAGGAAATAGAATCAAATATAAAAATATTTTTGAGGATTAAAAGTTATAAAAATGATATCGTATCGTTTGAATTTTAACTATAACCTTTAAAAACTGCTTGGTTTATTACACACAAATATTCCTTAGTTTTTCGCACATTTTTAACTTCCAGTTTCTTGGCAGTCTTAAGTGAGGAATCTCTCAGGGGACAGTCAAAAGGAATAGCAAGAAAATTTACATAAAGCAAACATAAATGTGACAATTTCATTTTGGAGTACGCCTTAAAGGATTTACCCACACAACAGGCATAAAAAAACTTGCGCTATATTTTATTTGCACTTTTCTAAAATTTATAGACGCTTTTAAAATTTACTGCAAACAGTGAATGAGGCGTAGTAGGGGCGGAAATGGAAGCACAGAGACGAAGAAGGCCAAGACGACATCAGTTTCTGGCAAGGACATGCCGAGAGAGAGTATAAATATTTGGCTACAAGTGCCTGGCATATAGACGGACTGACAGACACTCAGAAGCGCTTGCTTCGAGTGCCATAAAGTTTATTTAAACAAATTGCCTATTTTACAAGTGTCTTCAATTTTATTAAGTGTGCGATTTGGGTGGCAGTACAGTACAGTCAATGATGTAAGTATGCCACCCCCACATGAAGAAGGATATATTTAGCAGCATATGGAGCTGCTTGAGTTTGTTTAAGTTTTCAGCTGAGCTCAACTGTCAACTGTCAACTGTCATGTGGCCAAAACTGACACTAATGTGAACACTGTAGACGGAAAGACTGAAGACTGTAGAATGTGAATCAGTTTAGTAAAATGTGGCATGCAACGAACTAAGCCAAAGTCAAAGCCGCCAGACGCCAAAGTCGAAGCCAATGTGCAAAATCAAGTTTAAACTTCGATGTTTTGCATAGTTGTTGTTATGGCTGGGCGGCTGCATACCAAATGGGATTTAAGAAAAAAATACAAAAAATAAAGAAATACAACAACAACAACAGCAGCTTAGGAATCTCAGCTTTAGCTCCGACAGTGTTCGTCGCATAGTTTGCCAGACAACACCAGCAGCATCTACTTATTTTATTTTTCTTTTTTTCTTCATCCCATTCCATTTTTCTGGATGCTGCTCGTTTTGTGAGCCATTTAGCTGCTCAATTTTTTGTTGTTGGTGCTGCGCAACTACGATTTACTGAGATTAGCATCTTTATTTGTGTTCGCTTGCCACAAGTTGAACCCAGAGCAGAGTAAGCCAAAAAAAAGCCAACGAGACCAAGGCAAAAGCAAAAAGCAAAACAAACTCGGACTGCGTATGGCTCGAAGCGTTGTCGCATTTATATGCAAATTATAGATGCTTGGCATTTCTTTATTCTTCTTCAGGCCTGTGTGCCGATTTGTCTGCTCTACTACTGCTCGTTTATCGCAAGCAGCGAATGTTTCTAGCCAGATTTAAATTGGCTAAAGCTGCCACCACCACAGTCAACATCCAAATCCAAATCAGAATCAGAGGTTCTGTATTTTGCCTACTTTTCAAAGCAGACAATTTGCATTATCCAGTCAAGAGCAGAAACTATGTTTTCTGCTCCTTTAATATGGCCTTAAGTAAAAAGAGGAACTGAAAGTGCCTGATGACTTTCCTTAGGCATTTTCACGGCGTGCAACTTTCAACCTTGTTAACCACAAACGAAAACGCTGTGCAACAAAATCTACAGACAAGCAAACAGACAAAAAGGTACCAGACAAGTAGGCGTACTTATAAGTAAGTAAAACCAACAAACACACAAACATACAGAGAGACAGATAGACAGGCAGACAGACAGACAGACAAGGCAAATTGATGTCTTGAATTGGCATTGAAGTTGTCGTTTTTGTTGTCGTTGTTGTCGTTGTTAGGCACAAACTTTTGCTCAAGTGCGTTGATTGCCGTGCAAAAAAGTTGTCTCTGCTGTTGTGTATTTTATGTACTTATTTTTATTATTTACATATACACAGATACAGATACACAGTGCTTGGTCACAGATATAGCTGTCATGCCTTTTGCCGTGCAGGTGAACTTTTCCCAATGCTTTCCCCCCTTCCTTTCTCTGTCTGTTTGTCTGCTGTTTGCTGTGCTCTGAGGCTGTCATTAAGCTGCGGTTGCCGCTGCCATTTGCAAATGTGTTTGTCATTGTTATTGTTGTTGTTGTTGGTGTTGTTTGTTGCTGTTGGTGGTGGTGCTGTAAAAATACGTAAAAGGGTATATTGTATTTATTGAAATCCTATAAAATTTTGAAATTCTTAACCAGCCTCAACAGCCGAGTCGCTAATTAACTTTAAATACTATTATTAGCTATCGTCTTACTTAATCGCAACAAGATCGGACAAATAAATGGGTGGTAATGCCTGATTTAAGTTATTAGCCATACAAGTGCCCAAAAGTATGCAATGACAAATATTTTTTGTTTTTTATATGTATAAAAATAAGTAACGGGTATCCTCTAGTCGGGAACTCGACTAAAACTTTTCCCGCTTGTTTGTTGGTTTATGTTGCTGCTAGTCGGCAGCTTTGACATGCTTGAAAAGACTCATGTCAGACTGAATCTCAAACTCGAACTGAGACTCAAATTCAGATTCAGATTCAAACATGCAACATGCAAGATGCAAAACTTACCTCCGATGAAATTTTCCCGTTTCGCCCGCCAGGCTCTTTTGTTTGTTATTCTATTGAAACTTTGTTGATTTTGTTTTTGTTTTTGTTGTTGTTGATTTTGATTTTGTTTTTGTTGTTTGCTGCCAAGCAGAAAACAAAGCTCAGATTTCTCAGATTTTGCAATCTGTCGCGAGCTATTTAAATATGTTGCTGCCGCAAGGTAATCACCAGACTTTGGCTATGTATTAATTTTGTGAAATATTTAGCAAAATTCTGTATCTCTCACTTTCTGCGAGAAACTTTCTTGGTGCCACACCTCGTAGTTATTTCAACCGTAAAGTGCAACAAATTAAATTCAGTGAGTGTTGCTTGTTGCTCTTGCTGCTTCCTAATGCCATTTGCAACGTCAACAACAGAGAGAGAAAGGTAGAGAGAGAGAGAGAGAGAGAGAGAAAGAGAGCAAAAATTATGCAGACAAGTCGCAACTTGTCGTCCTGCCACACTCTGTGGATGCTTTGCCTTAAATTGTTGCTTATCATGTTGCACAGTATTCCAATTTTGCCAACTGCAGCGACATGGCCAAGATTATGGAAATTGCACACAACTTTCTTTCGCCCAACAAAACCGAGCGACGCGTTTGGCATTTAGCGCAATAAACAGTTGGCCCACTTGCAACAGCAACAACAACAACTGCAACAAAAAAAGCGAAATGCAGCTAATGATATTAACCACATTTTTCTGGCATTTCCTTTTTTACAATTCGTCTGTCTGTTTGCACTTAAAAACGTTCTGCAAAATTGTAAAAACCCACGCGCGGTTTTCATCTTGTTGTTGTTTTCGTTGTTGTTGCCTTTGTTGCTGCCTTTGTTGTAGTTGTTGTTGTTGTTGAGGGAAAGCGTTTAGCAGCTGAAGTTGTTGCTGTGTCATTTAGATGTTGAGCATTTTTACAAGCTCATTCAATTAGGAGTTGTGCGTCAGTTTTTTGCACTGCAAATTGTCTCGTTTTCCTTTCATTTCGTTTGTTCCTTTCGTCTATTTCCCTTTTTTCATTTCTTTAATTTCTTTTATGTTAATTTGTCTACGCTATAAACTTAGGGCCTTAACTTACTTATCCTATATTTAAATATTTAAGGAAGCACGCCAGCTTTAAGATGCTTGAAACTGCAAACTCTTAGGTTTAATTTTTATGTATTTAATGTCAACTAAGTGAAGTTGACCAAATGCAGTTTTAAAAGTTTAAATAAAATTAAGTTGCAAAATACGCTATTTAATTAATATAAATTGTATTTACATTTTAAATTGAAGCTGAAAGCATAATAAAAAAAAAATTAAAATTAAGAATTCAAAGTATAAAAATAAGTAATTAAATTACCAAATTACTGTGTTTAAAAAATCTTAAAGCTTAAGCTTAGATTATCATGCAGCTGTCACGCCTGATTAAACAACTTCAATTGTTTATTGTTTTTCTCGTAAATACTTGCAACCTTATACACATGTTTATTTAAGGAATTAATCATTTTACACTCCCACTGGGTCAGCAATCGTACAAGTTTAAATCTGGCAAATGCAAAAACATTTGCGTTATTTCTTTTTATTTTCATTTTGTGCAACAATTTTTCATGACATTTTCCATCATTTTTATCTGACGGTTTTTATATGAAGCGTTGCCCCAGCTAACTGTACTCTCCCGTACTCACTGACTGTTTTCTCCTTTTTTTGGCAGTTATGCGACGCATTCAGTGTCTACTTGTGACTGACATCAATGTGCCACAAATTGTTGATTTTCGTGATAACGTGACATTATCCTGCAGCTATGACATAAGTGGTCACACGTTAAATTCGGTTAAGTGGTACAAAAACGACAGCGAGTTTTTTAGGTAAGTTTACACACAGACAGAGTATGCCAGCGTGGGTGTATCTGTCAGAGTGTGTGTGTGTGCGTTTGTAATTTATGATATTTATTTTGTTATTTTTGCTGCGAGGCTGCGCAGCTGTCAAATGCATTGAAATCTGTGCCATGACCGGAGGCCGGGCTTGTCTGACGTTCAAACACAGCCACCGTAGTCATAAACAGTCGTCGACACAACACCAAACAACACCACACACACACACCCACCCACACACACTTTCATAAAATCACACTCACACTCAAGCACTTTTGCCACACACATAAATACGTTCATTGTCAGGCGACTTTCTTGCCTAATTAATTATTAAATAAATTAATTTGAGTTGGTTCGTTTATGCTATGGTAAATTAATTTAAATGTCCTTCCATATTCCCATATACGAGTACTCATATGTATACACACCATATAAAATACTCTGCGGTGACTGCTCTACGGATTTGGTTTTACGGCTTTGTTACAACCAACACTCGCATTAACTCATTCACACATCACTTACACACTTTCTGGTATTTCAAACTTGATTGCCAAGTGGCATTTAGTATTTATGTGACAGTTGTTGGCAGGCCAACAAGCACAAAGGCAACTAATTGCCCAAACAGCAGCTATTTGGTTATGGCCATACTCAGAAATTTGGTAACTTTAAATAATTATTAAATTATCCCAGTGACCATAAGTCGAACACTTCGAGTGAGCATCTCTGGCAGCAGATAGACAGAGACTTTGTCGTAATAATACGACTACACAGAAAAAAAAGAAATTGAATTAAAAAATATTAAATTAATTTAAAAATAAAAATTCCGTCATCTCTGAAAATTATTTTGATAATCGGGACTCTATAGGAATTTTTTCATTGAAATCAAATGTTTGGCTGTTTTTTAACTAATTCAATACTAAGTAGTAGTAGTAATCAGGCCTGTTCCGGTTTTCACTTTTTACTTTTTAGCATTTAGTGATATGCATATTATTCACTTTGAATTTAGACTAATTGTTTGAAAATTATCGTTTTTCGCTTTATCGGACTTAAACTCATCAACTCAAAGTCATATCAATCCGCTGAATATCGCCAAAATGGTATTAGAGCAGGTTAAAGAAATTCAATTGCGACAAATATTATCGAAAGTGAATTTTGGAACAGGCCTGAATATCCTCAATTCAAAATTCTTAATAACATAAAATATCAACTAAAATCAAGAATTTTAAACGTTCATTTTAGAATGATTTTTGTTTTGTCAGTGTACTTATTATCGTTATCATCGAGGCAATTGCGAGTATTTGTACTGCAATAAGCTTCAAGTTAATGAAAAATCTCAAGAGACTGCTCGCGTTTTGCTTAATTAAAAATGAGAATGAGCACTGCCACTACCACTTAGGTGTACTGCACACACACATGCACTCACACTTTCACACACACACGCGCTCTCTCAACACACACACACACATGCTTGGAAGACAAGTGCAGGGATGCAACTCCTGCACTGAGAGGATGCTTGTTTAGTGCAAGTTTTAATTAGACAGCAGAAGCACGCGAAAGTCAACTGAAGCCAATTGCAATTTCACTTGCACTTACAGAGCAAAATGCAAAACATATTTAAACAAAACTTTAAGCTTATTACGCATTTAATATTAAATCAAAAGTAATTCTATTTTTTTGCACTTTTTAAGCTTGTTCATTAACTGAAATAAATTAAAACCGAATTAATTTGAGATTTCAAGCCATTAAATCCAAATAGATTTGTTTTATCTACAACAATGCGAATTGCTGCTAAGCTTTGCACATCAAATGTAAGAAAACTTAATGCTGGCTAGTGAAAAAGAGGCATTAAATGCACACAAACAAAAAAAAAAGCACTGACGACTCTAATAGATGCCGCCAAATCCCTTGTAACGAGTCACATTCCCACACAAAACACAAGTAAGAGCAATGGCAAAAAGAGAGTCAAGGCAGGCAGCCGTTTATATTGCTTATCAAATTTGTTGATTTGCTGCCGCAGCAGCCGACGTCTAAGCCGCAAATAATTCGTATCCCCCCCATCCCTCCATATTTCCCTCCCTTGGTGAGAGACAGTCAACAAACGGCGGCTGGCTAACAGCTATTAACAAGTAGCGCACAAAGCGACTTATCAACACTACAACAGCCCACAAAAGTAGGCAACATTTTTTGTGGGTTTCCGTCTGGCTTTGGGGTAGCTATTTATACCCTGTAAAATAACCGCTTCGGTATGGGGTTTTGAGTTGAAAGAATCCCATAAAATCAAATATCTGAAAATATCAAAAATTACAAGCATTTTAATAAATATTTTTACATATAAAATTTGTTCTTTTTACAAAATTTTGAACATTTCTTGCCTTTAGGTATTTCTACCCAATAATGTTATATTTTAAAATTTAAAAGGGTATTTTCCAGTCAGTCAAACACGATGAAACTAGGGCCTGTTTATTTATGTGCTTGGACCATTTTGGCTGTGTGCGGTATTGGCCAAGATTTCCACTTGAACACTTTTGTTGTAGATTTTTATACACATCGATTCAATACGTATTTGAGGGATTAATGAGCAACAATCTACAATACAAAACAAATTGAAGAAATCTCCCAAGTGAGCTCAACACACACACACACATAGATACACGCTTGAACGCTCAGTAAAGTCAGTTGAGTGCATGTAAGCCACTTGTCTGAAAATCTCCATTTCCTGGCCTGGTTTCGTTTATGGCTTGAAAGCTTTTAGCCAGCCTATGGACCGATTATCAGCTGACCATTTTGAGAGAAAAAAGAAGGGACACTAAATGAAAACTGGCGCAATTTGCGGGCCATTTAGCCAGCGCTCAAAAGGAAACCAACCCTTCTACTCTTTTTCCTCTTTTTCTTCTCCCACTCAATAGATATGCGCCGCTAATGCAGACCGTGTTCAGAAAGTTCCCGGTGCAGGGCGTGCAATTGATCGATGATAGCTACGAATGCAATGAATCCTCGTGCCGTGTGGAGCTTAATTTATTGGGCGTCAAATCATCGGGCGTCTACAGGTGCGAAGTGTCCGGCGATGCGCCCCACTTCAAGTTAACCGCACGCTCGGCCAACATGAGCGTTGAGGGTAAGTTACCACGCCCACGGCGCGTATACTTAATGTTATGTAATTTCAATTGTTTGTCTTAAATTAATCTGCATGCGAGTGGGAGTGTGTGTGTGTGTGTGTGTGCGTTTACGTAATGCAAATATTTTGCCGCTATCCATTGGCAATCCCCGCTGCGGTTCTGCACAGCATAAACCGAGTAAAATGTGTAATTTCCGTGATATTTTAATGGTAAACAGCATGTGAAAGAAGACGGCAAGAAGCATACAGAATCCTTTGCATATATATTCATGTTGTCGTTCATATATATATATATATGTATATGTGTGTTTGTATGCCAAAGTGGCTGCTGCATCGTGAAACGGCCGGCAACACGCACGGCCCGGGCAGGATAAGCAGGATGTATTCGGGATGAATCGCGAAAGAAACGGCAAGCGAGCATCCAGCCAACTCTGAACGTTTTCATAAAATGTAACCAAGAGATGCATGTGATTCGCGTCCCTAGCCACATACACACACATACGCACTGTGTGTGCTGGCCAACAACAACAACAACAAGGACGCTAAAATAGCGAACAGGAATCGCGCTTGCTTGCCTCTGACTCTGACGCTGCCTCGAGTCTGCAAGTGTATATGTGTGGGTGTATGGGTGTATATGTATGTGTGCGCCTCTGTGATTTACGGCAGCACTTTATGCTTAAAAAGGATATCGCTAAAATGAAAAGCTCCGCTGCCGAGTGCCTCGTGTCTTCTACAGCCTTCCTCACAGGACCTCGTTCTACATCGATATATGTATACGCGGATGTGTGTGTGTGTGTGTGCATGCTTTACTTTTTATTTTTGCTTTTACTTTTGCCCACACACACACACACACAGCAGGATGTTTCAGCGCGTCCTGCTGCTGCTCTCTGCATGTGTTTTATGATCATCTATTTTTCCGCTGATATAAAATAAATATCTTGTAGATACGCTGCGTACATGGGGGCTTGCTTCCAGCGCTGCTGCTGCTGCTGTTGCTGCTGAAATATTTTTAAAAATTTATCAAAAGCAAATAGAGAAGTTGTAAAATAAACAACAAGAAATGTGCTCGGTTTATACAACAGTAACAACACAACACAAGCAACACAGCAAAATGCAACAGAGGCAACAGCAACAAGGTGCACAATTTGCATGTTTAATGCACATTTAATATTAGCCCGAGAAATGTCACGAAAACACACACAGGATACGAATATTCGCAGCTAGTTCACTTACAGCAACTCTCCTGCATCCTTGAGAGTCTCTTGTGAGAGTCGTTTATCAATTAATGTTATAAAGTGTGGAAACATCATGATAACGATAGATGTTAAAGATAGATTTTTAGTCAAGAAGATATTAAAAATAAATGCAGCTGAGCTTAGACTATAATGATAAATAATAATTATTATTAAATATATTTTTATAATCACTTATAGCAACTCTTGCATCCTTTAGAGTCCCTTGTGAGAGTTGCTTATCAATAAATGTGCATATAAATTTTGATATCAAATCCCATCGAAAAAGATAGATTTTTAATCAAGGCAATTTTTAAACAAATGTTTTGCCAACTATAAATTAAAATTATTATTAACAATTATTAATAGATATATTTTATAATTAATTTATTCATTATTTTTATAGTAATTTAAAGAAAGACAATTTATCAAAAATATTTACTTTAGTTTAGATTATTAATTGATAATTTTTTCATTCTGTGTTCCAGCTCTACCGCAGAATAATCCGCTTATCAGCAGCTTTCACTCCATGTACCGTTTCGATGATTTCGTCCAGGTCAACTGCAGCACTGATTTCTCCAGTCTCTTGACCAAAATAACCTGGTACATAAATGGTGTTAAGGTTGGTAACACTCACACTCACATACTCTGAAAACTTTAAACTCTTTAAGTGATTTGTTATAGGCCTCTTTGGTGGATCTGCAGCCGATGGTGGAGACGACGATTGCGGCACACGATTACAATTTGAGACGCATCATATCACAGCTGAACTTTTATGCCAATGATCCGCGTTTCCATCAACAGCGGTTGGAGCAACAACGTCTCAATAACCCGATCCGTCTGGGATTAGATCTTCGCTGTGTGGCCGAGATCGAGAGTTATCCACAGTTGGCAAGGGAGACGAGTCTGCATGCGATACTCTTTCGAGATGATATCGATCTGAAGAATCAGAAATTGTTAAAGTCCGGTAAGTGGAATTTTCAATGCGGTTGCACTTAATGCACTCGACCGCAATTACAGTCACCGCCAATGTGAGGCATGTTGCATGTTGCATGTGGCGACTGCTAATTAAAAATGAAAATAAATGCATATCGAAACGCAGTGACAGCGGTCGCATATTTGGACAATTTATAATATACAAATAAATAAAGCTGTCATATCTCTCTTTCTCTCTCTCTTCCTTTCTATCTATCTCTCTCTAGCCGCACCAGGTGTCGCTCTGATCGGAGCTCACCTGCTGCTGCTGGCAGCGGCAACCGCAGCGATAGTTTCATCAGCCATCAGCACGCAGTTTATCCTGTTGCCCCTGACATTTGAATATGGTGGACGGAAATTGACGCGCTACAAAATGGCGGCAGCTGCAGTGACTGCACTCCGGCATTAGAGAATATATTTGTCTTTGTTTTTTGATTACTCGTAGTTTGCTTATCGATTTGTTTATGTACATTTTTAGCTTTAAGCAACTGAAATGCACGTGAGAATTTACAACTACAACTTACAACTACAACTACAAATGATAAGTATGATATATACATGTATGTATGTCACTCGATATAAATTAAGCCGCGACAAGCCAACTGTGTAAATAGCCTGTAAGTATGCACTACAATTAAAAGTCATCAATAAATATGCAAACATCGCGTTAGTTTTACTTCCTTTTTTGCCTCTTTCACTCTTACCACAAATGCAACAATCGAAAGCCCATTGGCCAATAGTACAAGGGTATGGACCATGGCAAGGCACAATCACTTGTAAAAGCAAAAGTGCCGTAAAATACGCCATTGCAATGGCATTTTATACCCTATAGGTAAACACCCTAGGGTATGCTCCACTCAGACAGAGGTACGACGGTCGAAGTTGTCATTGGTTCAATTAGGAGCATGGAGGGTGCTATCACTTGGAAGGCAGATTTAACATTTGTCAAATATTTTATATTATCTTGTTACTATTTTTATTCTAGTTGAAGAAAGATTCAACTTAAATGAAGGGGATTCCTGTGCAAAATATGCCAATAATAAAATAATCGACTCTGAGGAAAGATTTTGTTGAATATTAAATTTATTTCAATTTAAGAAATTGCACATTTATACTACTGAGAAGTCAATGAACTGTCTTAACACTCCACTTTGGTATACATATGTAAATATCTAGGGTATCCTTTAGTCGAGTTTTCAAATTAAACGAGAAGAGGCCTCATCTACGTCCGGCGATGCTGTCCGTCTCGTTTTCATTTCATTTTTAAATCGAATTCAATGAAATCAATTGCAATTCCTTTTTGCATACGCAAGTTTGTGGTTGTAAAAAAGCGCGCAATGGCAACTCACACACATATATGTGTGTGTGTGAGTGTGTTGGTATGTATTGGTGTGTATTGAGGCATGTGTTAATGGCCCCAACTATGCCCCCAACCGCACGCAACCACATTGGAATAAATTCAGTCACACCCCAGAATGCCACACAACCCCAAACACTCGGATTGCATATCAATTACAGCTCTCGACAGCACCAGATTGATTTTTGTTTGTTTGCATTTCAAGGACTTGCCCCTTGATGCCGTCTGCTTTTACCGCCTTAATTTTAATATCAATTTTGATTGTTAATGCTTAAGCTTAAAGCTGACCACTTGACAGCTTATTAGATATTATGTTACCCTCGTCTTTAAATGACAAGTGAACTGCGTTAAAATGGCGGCTGCATGTCAACTTCTACATCGTCGATGAGCAAGGAAGAATTTAGTTTTAATCGATCGGCATCTTTTGATATTGAAACACAATTAAATTACTCTATTATAATTCAAAAGTCTTTCATCTTAAAGTTTCTTATTTCGCGCAGTGTACAGTTTTGAATTAGTTTTTTTTTTTTTTTTAATTTATGACCTAAACTTCTACTTTTTATTTGCCTCCCATTGCCCTAAATAAATTAAAATCTGCCTATAAAAATATATAAAAGAAATATAAATAAATAAAGTCATTTAAAAATAAATTCATTGAATATAATTCAAATTATTTAATTTTCCATATTAAATTACTATATGAAAACTATGCAATTTTAGCTCGTTTTTGAAATCTGACAAAATCAAATAAGCAGAAAATGGCTTTTTGGTATTAATTATCATACTTTTTAAAGTATATTGTACCCTCAGTATACGAATACTTGCATCAAACTAGTAAAAAATAAGAATCAAGTACATAGACATAAAAATTAAGGATAAAAACTGATAGCAAACTTGCCCAAAGGAGTGGCAACAGCAAGAGGAAGAAGAATAAGAGCTGCTGCAAATAGCTAGCCCAGTAAAAAGACTATTAAGCGATAATTTATTTGTAATCTGCGACGTGAATGCAACTCAAACCGGCTGCATCAGCAGTGTTGTGAGTAGGGAGGGAGGGAGAGCGGGAGGGGCTGTGAGGGGGAGGGAGAAGCAAGAGGGGAAAATGGAGCCGAAGCTGCTGCGAGAATGCGGTGCGAACAGGAAACAGGACGCATGCTGTTGAAAGGATTCCGCGCGTCTCTTGGGATCATAAAAACGGCTGCGGCTGCAATGCCCGGTAATGGTCGAGGCAAATATTTAAAGACGGTAACGGTAAGTCGGCCAGTTGGCAGTTTGCCGTCTACTCCTATATCCCTCTCTGCCGTCTGCCCTGTGGCCTGTGACCTCAACCGTCTATCGGGCAGCGTCTGGTGAGACCCGGAGGCTATTTGATGCAGACAATGTGGACAGCTGAGCTCTGGGCAGGCTTAAAGGGTTTAACTGCGAGTGGGCAAATAATTTCGAGTGCTGCTTACATAATAACAACAGCAACAGCAACAACAACAAATGCCAATTACAATTGCTTTAATGTGCATAAGGAGGAAGGACATTGGGCGGACTGCACTTGCTGCTCCAGAAACCGCAAGGATTAAGTAATTTCTGCCAGACATGCAGCAGCCACAATCGCCAAATGAACACAAAAACTTTGCCGAGCGAGAGAAATAGAGAGAGAGAGAGTGAGAAAGAGAGAGCGAAAGACGGTCTGGCACTCTAATGCACTCGTGTGTGCAATAAATTGGCATATCCTTACAAAGCACGCACGCAGAGAGAAAGAGAGAGAAAGGGAGTTAAAGAGAGAGTGAGAGCAGAAGAAAGATGAGGAGTATACACACACACACTAACAATGCCAATGAGTTTTGCGTGTGCCAATGTCGACTGTATTATGCACAGGATGCGCATAAGAATGAAAATCCTTTTGCACTTAATGGCAACACGGTAAAAGGCAGCAGCAGCAGCATCTCCAGAAATCTACAGTCTACGCTCTGTCTACTCTCCACTCTCTCTCTCTCTCTCTATCTGCTCTCGCATTACTCCATCGTGCTCGAGTAATTTTATTTTGTGCAAAATGTCTTATTTTACAGTGAAAACTCATAAAATTTGTGGGCTCAATGAACTCCTTTGTGCTCTACTTCCGGCTGCTTTTATTTAAGCATTTTAAAGGCTATTCATTTGCAATGACCGTCGTCCAAACAAACTTCCTCTCTCCCTCTCTTTCTTTCCCTTTCTCTCTCTCTCTCTCTCTCTTTCGTTTTCTGCACTATTTACAACCATTTTATGAGCATTTTCACACTTCATAACTTGACTTCATTTATTGTTCGTATTTTTAATATGCATATTATACTCGCTGTGGAAATATGTTTGCTGACGTCAAAGGACAATAAAATTCCTGCTGCAATATTAAAATAGTAGGATACTTTAAAAGTCTCACGCATAGCACAAACAAACACATGCCCGGTGATCCGTTGCTCCGTTTCTGCCAAAGATAGATTGGCATTATTTATTCAAGCTTTACATGGGTAAAACTAACACACAGCATCCCGTATAGACCAAAAAGAAAAATTGTGCCCTGAAGCAATGGGCCAAGTTGCTGAGATTGCATACATTCTGCTTTGGCAGCACATTTTTTAGCCAGCTCGGCTAATGAACCATTGACAGGCGATGGCGATGGCGATGTGGATGTGGATAACGTTGCAACTAAGGATAACGTTGAATCCCCAACACGATCCAGAGAGCAAACAGCAAACATTCTCTAAAGTGCTTCAATTTAGAAAAAAAGAAGCACAGTCATAGCTCGAATATTCTGTAAAGTGCGTATTGTGATATTGATTTAAATTTATCTTAATTCTGTAAATCTGTAAATTAAAAATTACACAAAATTATGTATAAATTCGCATTGAAATATTTTGTGTGTGTACAAAAATTATCAATACAATTTAATTTTATTTTAATATTTCTTTTAAAATTAACAGATGTTTTGTTCCTTACAAAAAATTGTAGAATTTAATAATTTGACAAATAAGCCCAAATATAAAATCGTTTTGTAAATAAACAATAAAATTAATAAAATAAATAAAATCTAATTATAACTCAAATCGAGCCAAAGGCCTAGGTTTATGTTTGTATATTTATATTTTGTAAATAATTAAAAAATAAATATTTTACTTAAGATTTTATCAATCTTCAAGTAAAATCGCTTTTAGGTATCAAGTAAATAATAAATAAAATGTATAAAATTTAAAGTATTTCAATTTATTTAAGTTTGACATATGTATTTACAAGTTAATCTGTAAAATTTCCAAATTTTGCTCTCAAGATGTTCTTCCTCTGACATATTCGTAAGATTATACAAATAAATAATATGATTATTTTAGTGAGATGCATTTCTTTTATAGTTACAGTTTATTGTCAGCTTTTGCCCTTTTAAGTGAAACAACTAAAGATTTTCAAATTTAAAGTAATTAAGTTTATACAATTTTTAATTGTCCTGCATTGCATTGCCTGAGGGTAAGTACATTACAGTGTCTGCTGCTGTAACCGGAAATGCCGATGATTGTCAGTGGCAGCAGCGATGGCGTCACCTGCCACAAGCAGCGGCCACACAAAGCTGCAACATGGAGAACATAACAACAATGAGCGAAGCAAAGCAGCAACAACATTAATGACAATTACAATTGTTGCGAATATATGCAAGAGAGAGAGAGAGAGAGAGAGAGAGATGGAAAGGAAGACTGAAGCATAATGAAAGGAAAGTGGAGAAAAACAGAAAAGCATTTACTTGAATTGACTTCATCCGTTGTGTTTGTAGTAGATGCAACTGTGACTGTGACTGTTGTTGCTTATGTAGTTGTTGTTGCTGTTGTTTTGGACTAGCCGGACTGGGGCAGGCAATCAGGCGCAACAACTTCCGTAAGGACAACGACAACGCCTGGCAGCCGCAATTGAAATGTTTTCATTGCAACAACTAAAAATTGTCATCAGGATTTTCATTACCTGCGGGCAACTTGGCTTTCGCAACGGGTTTATTAAAGATGCTGCTGCTGCTGCTGCCACAACAAGGCAGTCTGACACCATTCCCATTCCCACTTTCCTTTTCCCCTCCTCCTCTTCCTCCTCCTCTCTCTAAGTCTATGACATCTACCGTAGGCGTAGTTGGCGCTGGCCTTAATTAAGTTTGCTGGCAGCTTTAGTCGGTTCGGTTTTGCCGCTGCTGCCATTGTGAAGATTCATTTGCAGCTCCTGCCTGGCAAATCCCTTTATCAGAGACAAAAATGGCGTGAAAAAATGCAATTAGTATTTGCTGCGTACATTTCAAGGACTTGCAGTTAATTGCAAAATGCGGCAAATTAAATCATTTTCACTTTGCTGCCCCTTTCGTCAGCTGCTGCAGCTTTAAAACACAAGCAGAAAAAAGGGAAAATATAAAGAAAAGACCATCAACTAACCACACACAACGTTGCATGCAACACAGATTGCAAACTGCACTTTTAATTACACTAAAAGCAACAGCAGCTGTTGTTTTCTTCATCTTCGGCACGTTAAGATGATTCAGCTCCTCACAGCACATTATGCAGGACCTCATCCTTTGTGAGGCGGCAGGCGACAAGGAGCTAGCAGCTATTTGGTTGACACATAAAAATTAGCATAAATGTGTGGCTCAAAGGATACCAAAAGGAAAGTTGTAAAAGCAAACGCCATTAAACACATCAACTGGAAAGAAAAACTCATTTCTTCTATGACACTGGACAGCAGAAAAGAATGTATAAAAATCAAATTGGACACACAACAAACGATTTTCAAAAATACACACACACACACACAACAAAAACAACAACAATGCTCAGCAGCTTGAAGACAAACTTGTAATATAAGAATAACAAAAACAAAACAAAAATGTTGTTCTTTAAATGGCACAAAATGTTTTGAAAGCTTATTTTTCATTTGCTGGGTACACCCAACAAAAAAGGGCACCCAACAATATAATATGGAGAAGCAAAGGCAAACAAAAAAAAAACTACAAAAAATACAAGAAAAATAAAAAAAAAACATACTATAAGAAATAGCTGAAGATAGTGAAATACTAAAACAGAAAGCAACAGAGCAGCAGGACATGGGATATTGGGGCACAGGACACAGGACATAGGACACACAGGACACAGGACAAGCAGCGGCAACGAGCAGCAAATAAAAATAAATAAACATGGCAGATAAAATGAAAACAAAACTTTACACAAAATTTTTATGTTTTTTATATATGTACATATAAGAAATCTATGCACATGGATGTGTTCCATTCCTTTGGGTTCCCCCTTGTCCCCGTGACCCCTTGACCCGTTGGTTGCCTTTGCCTTTTGCCTTTTTTGAGTTTAGTTGTGCTCCAATTGCCCATTCCAACTGATTCCATTGGCATTGCTTGATGTTTTTGCATCTTGTAGCGCATTTACTGCACTTTTTACGACACAAATCGAAATTGTCATCCATTCGCTCAATTTGTCGTTCCTGGGCAGGACCTCCCCAAGTCCAGTCCCAACCCGAACATGTCCATGCTTGGTTACACACATATCATATGGCATACTCGTAGTTTGTTGTTTTGCAGTTACCAATTTAATGCTAGCCAAAGCAAAAAAAAACAACAGCAACAAACAAATATGAATATTGCTGCTGTTATTCATAATTTGGATTCGATTAAAAACCAAAATTGAGTAAGATATGAATTCCAAGTGAATTTTAGTTTTACCACTATGACAAGACAGAAAAATCTGTTACTTGGTTAGTCCAAAATTTTATGTTTTATTAATTATAATATTCAGAGAAAACATTACAAATGGAAAATTAAATGAATACAAAATTTATTACTTAATAAAATGTGTAAGCATTATTTTGAGACATTTTAATAAATCCTTATTTATTAACATACTGTTTGACTATTCAAACAATGAATTATCAAACTTAGTAATTGGATAAATTAATTGTTGTTAAATGTTAAACTTCAGTCTAGTGAAATATGCAATTAATAACTATAATTATTTTAAGACTTGAGATAAGAACATTGATCGTATTTATTTATGCATAAACCTAGTTCAACAATCCGTTATTAATACTAAATAATAATAAACATATTTACAATACACATTTTAATGCATGGCATTTACAAATAAATTTACTTATGTGTGTAAATAAACAGAATGTGGAAATTTCTGTCGAATTTTAAAGGAATATTCCAGTATTATGGACAGTAAGTGCATTTTGTGCACTTAAAATCGAAGAGAATGACAGAGATGATGATAATGTAAGTTGTGGTATATATACATACATACATACATACATACATACAAACATACATACATATATGTAGAAGTATTCATATTATTAAGGGAGGGCAAAATCTTTAATATCATTATTAACGCGGCGCCGGCTGCCAATGGCAACCCTATTGAAAGAACAATGGCAACTCTGCCCCGACTGGCCTCGTTTCCTATAATGGCCAAAAAGCCGCGACAGCCGCGTCGAAATTATGGATACTTTTTGCCAACTCAATTAATGCAAAGTAAACAGACGATGTGGCGAGGATACTAAGAGAGGATGTATGTATGTATGTGTGTGTGTGTATGTGTGTGTGTGTACCAATCAGCATGAGGAGGCAACCAGAGTCAGCACTTAGATACTGTTTCGTATGGCACACAATGCAAAATTAATTAGCTTACTTCACTTAATCGCTTGCAATTTGACTGCAACAACGCCGAGAGGCAGAGAGAGTGTCCTTGTTCTCTCTCCGTCTTGCGTCCTGCTGTCATTGTGCAGCATCTGCTTCTCCTTCTCCTTCTCCTGCTCCTTATGCTTTCTATCGTTCTGATTCTGTGTGCAATTTCAACTGCCATGCCGTAAAGTAATTTGCATTTGAAGCTAATGCCATTTGTATGCGCATATTCCGATTACAATTTAGTTAAATTTGTTGCCTCCCCGCCTCGCTTGCCGTCGTCCTTGCGACCGTCATCGTCATCGTCCTGCAAGCAGCAGCAATTGTCCTTGTCAGAATGAAATTTTCAGCAAGCAAACTATTGACAATGAACTAATTGCTATTGTTGCTGTCTGGGGACATATTTCGACTGCAAATAAACTCATTGCCCTTTGCCTCGGCAGAGGGAGACAGAGAGAGAGAGCGTTAAAGTGAGAGAGAGATATCTCTGCCCACATCATCCTTGGGCGTCATCAGGGCAGCCTTAACTGAGTTACACTGTAGTTGTTGTTACTGCTGCTGCTGGCTCGACGCCCGAGCGGCCACTCAAATATCTCAAGAGCACTGCCAGTCAGGCTGACTGCATCCTCACCCACATCCACTTCCACATCCACATCCTCGTCCACATCCGCATTCAGACGACTTTCGATGTGCTGCAGCAGCAGCTTCTGGTGCTGACACACGCCACACTCTCCAAATCGCAAACAATTACTTTTTCAAGTGTTGCAAATGCCCCTCTGGCTTTGCCCGCTCACCTGTGTGCCACATTGATCTACCATCATGCCACATGCCATCATGCCACATGCCGTACAGATAACGTGCCTCAAATGGAATGCCTCAAGCGAACTCACATGCATAGCTCGTAAAATGAACTTACATATAGAAATCGAGTGCTACAGTAGCTATTGACCATGCAGCGAAGCCAAGCGAGATGACAGTTCAACTCTCTAAATATTTTATGCAAGTGATAAATCCAATACGATAATAATAATATTCAAAGAAAATATTCAATAAAATATAGGGCATATCATAGAGATGACAAAGGCAGCATGGGTCTTGATTCCCTTTTTAATAAGTTCACTTTAAAAATCTATTTTAGACCCTGTACTTGCAATTTGACAGCTGCGAAATGTGCGTCAGCATCAACAGTCGAGAAGTTTACTTATTTCAAACGTTTTTTTTAATCATATTTATATTATTTTTATTTTTTTTCGCATTTTTTTCGATATAGAACAAGTACAGGGTCTCTCACAGTCGAGTTAGCTTCTCTGTAATAATTTCAACTAGTTTTGTATGTACCTGTATGCAAATAGCTGAGACATCACAAAAGCTTTAGTCAGGAATTTAAGCTAAACTGGGCATTGTTATTCCGTTGTTACTTAAATGTTGTTGCTTTCTCAAAAGAATTTACTTTCTATTAGTATGTGAGTATGAAAAAGTTCTAGTTTATAGCTTTGCCAAGGCACTAAAACTGACTGCTTAGAGGATCATTTGTTGTTGTTTAGTAGACCCAGCTGATTGTAGGTAAACCTATCTATCTACTTGTATCTCGAAAAAAAAAACAAACACAAATACTGGCACAATTAATTTGCTGCTGAAAAGCAGGTAAAGAAAGTGGAAAACAGGCTCCTGCTATTGCAGGCAAAGCCAACTAACTTGCTTCAAGTATTTATGAACTTTGTTAACAGACTAAGAATTACAAACTTGTGAGCGCGCGCGGTGCAGAAAACTTCTGAATGAGAAATTGTGTGCAAAAGCGACAGTCTGAGGCCGAAGAGGTCTTCTCTGCCTTGCAAGTGAAAATGAATTAAACGGCCACGCCCACACACACACACACACACACACAGCTACATAGTCAGACTCCTGAAAGGTGCACTAATTGCCAGCAAGTTTATGGCCAAGGTAAACGCGGCCAAAACTCCATAGGCCAAAGTTCAACGTGGGCCAAGTTTTTCGACCGTGTAACGCCTACTTTTTCAAGAGGACTCCAGATATGAATGCTGTGTGTGTGTGTTTGTGTGTGTGTTTGTGTGTATCGTTACGTATTAAGTTTTCGCCATGCACCTTATGTAACTTTTGCTTTTACTTTTGCAATGCCAGCAACGATTTTCAGTTTTAATTTTTTCTTAAAAATTTGTAGCTCCTTTTCAAGGAGTGTGTGTGGGTGTGTGTGTGAGTGTGTCGCTCTGCCTTAAGTTCTGTATATATCAATTTAAAGTTTTCATTTTCATTTTTAATTTTTTTTTATTTTTGTAACCGCTGTCGCTCAACTTTTTTTTGCTTTTGCTTACAGCTTGTTGCATTTTGCGCTCTTTTCACCGAGTTAATCACTTTACTTAATTCTTGGCTTTTCATTTTCCTTCGTTAAAATTGTGGCCGAAGTTAAAACCGAGTTGAGCGCTGATTTTATTAAAATCTCATAAAACTACGTCAGCGTAAATAATAAAGTTGTTGTCATTTTGTATTTTCAGAACGTAATTACTTCATTTTAACTTTGCATGTGTATAAATTGTTCATTGTTGTGGAGGAACAATTATTCTTTGCATATTTTTTAATAATCGTAGCTCAATTAAATTTTTATAAATTATTATCTTAAGATATGTACTGTATAGTATATAGGAATATAGTGTACTCTAGACATGCAAAAATTGTGTTTAGATTATATGGAAATAATTTTCGAGTATAGAAAATCAATCAAATTTACACAGTAGCTTAATATTTGAATAAAGTTCTTGTAATGGACATAAGACTTCTATGAAGCACATTCAGCTGAATATATATCCAATTTAAGAATATACTCGTATGTAAGTACTTTTATGTGTATACGCCAGCTCTGGGCATGGATATATAAGCTGAATGACAACGATAACAACAACAACAACAATGGCAACTGCAACTGCAACTGCAACTTTGGCGTTGGCAGTAGTAAAAAGAGCACTTGAGTGCAGCTTATTTTCTTAGGCTTTCATTATTCACGAGCATTTTCATTGATGATGCGAAACAGCAACAGCATCAGCTTACAGGACATTTGGGACAGGTACGTATGTACGTAGTCCTCCTGGAGATACGCACTCAAAGCACACACACACACACACATACACAAGAGCAAGATATGCAGTCTCTTAAATTAGCTTTAAGTCAAGTAAGTAGCTGCAACGAGTGTTTTGCTTAGTTACTTTTTGCTCTCCACTTGGATAAGTGCAAGCGGTAACATCTCCAAATGCAAAAAAAAAAAGAAAAAAAAAATCAAAAACAAGTAAGAAATGAGAAATTTCCAGCAGACTGTAAAAGTCCCTGACCCAGGCGATGCATAAGCTGCATCCTGTCCATGCATATCCAAGACGAATATTTTAGTGTTTTTTTTTTTGGCGAACATGTCCAAGTTTGTGACTTTGTTAGCAAAAGTTTTGGGCAACCGAACTCGGGAAAACGCCCTGGTCCGCCCCATTTGATTACAAGCTTTTTATTAGCTGCCCAAAAGCAATTTAAATATGTTCATGTCCTAGTCAATCCCTTGCATGACCCTTTTTTCAAGCCTTCAAGCGTTTTTTGCCTCATGACAGTTTGCAAAGCAATTCAACAAAAAAAAAAAAAGAAATAAAATAAAATAAGTTACTTGCAGCATCGATATTGTGCTGCAGCATAAGTTGATGTCATTCATCCTGACAAGCCAGATAACAGCAATAATAACAATAATAATAATGATAGAAATACATTTCGCAGTAGAGACAATTCTAGTCAAGTTTGAAGTCTAAAACAAGTAAAGACTAAAAGCATTTAATTTGCCTAACAGTATGAGTTATTTTGGAATAAAAGCTGTTAAATAATATACATAGGTAAAATTGCGCATATTAATGTGGACCAATTGATTTTGTTACGTACATTTTTTTTCGAACTTTCATTATATCAATTTTATTACGATTTGATCATTGAATTAAATCAGTATTTAAATGATGTGAAAAAAGAAACCCTTACATATCTTTTCATTACACATGTACAAAGAGCAATATTTGGTTTATTATAAAAAGCCGTAATGTTTTTCTATTATCTTCAATTTCATAAATATTTTTCCGCAAATGCATATTATTTACTTGTATAATCATAGACAGCTTTGTTATATATTCTGATATATTTATACATTTTTTCTTGATACAAGTATATTCTCACAGACATTGAATCCTGATTCGCTTAAACAGACACATGTACACACACATACAAACACACACACATACATATATGCACTCCACAGCATAGATGTAACAGCCTCGATTACGCTCCCAGCGGGCTGTAGTCATCCGAGAGGAAAGTTTTATTATCAGCTGCGTTTGAGAGGCAACAGAGGCAACGACAGCAACAACAGTAGCTCATAAAATATGTTTCCCATCACACACACATTTTGCTGTTGCTTTTGTTGTTGTTTTTGTTACTTCATTCTTCATTTAACAGCCTGCCCCGCGGGAGGTGCTGACCACCACATCGAGCATTGTTTTTTATTTTTGGTCGTGCCTCATCGTGTTGATGCTGCCCTTTTTTATTAGTCGCTGCTTTTTTGGGCTTATTATATTTGGCTTTTACACTCATTTAAACCATTTTACAGTAATTTTGCTTATAGCTAATTTTAGGCTATTGCCCCGTGGCCCAACAGTCCGAGCTACCCAACGAACTCTAGGGCATTCAACAACATCAACATGGTGCGCGGCTGTTTGTGGCTTTGTGACAGACCAACCTCAAAAGGCCACGCCCTCATTCCATTTCTGCCTTATTTGTTTGTGCCTTTTCTTTTATGCTTTTCATTATTTCAAAAAAAAAAAGATTTGCTTATATATTATTCCTAGTAGTAAAGCGTACATCGAATTCGGTTCAATTTTTACCTCTAAGTATTCGAATATATCTTTTTATAGCTTTTGTTATTTGTAATACAAGTATGGGCTCACGAAGTGTATACAAAATTACTTATTTACACTATCTATTATACTAAAGTTGGAGAATGATTTCAAAAGTATGTATTTTTTTATGAAATATGCTGGTTATATTAAAGAACTATCACAGGGTATCTGTCCGTCGATCATTCTTGCTTCAAAACAAACTTGTTTACGACAGCTATTGGTCCACTGAGAACTGTCCGCGACTTAAGTTATGCCCCGAGTTGGCTAAAGGTTTTTAGCTGCGCCACAAAGTAGGCAACATAATTCAGCTAATTTTTTATTTATTAAACTTTTGGCATCTATTAGCTGCTGTGTATTGAAGCCAAAAACTTTCAGTTTATAAATTGACAATTTGTTTTGTTGTTGCCTTCATACTTTTGCGTGCTGAAATTATTATCTATTTTTCATATTGTCAACTGGGGAATCGAAATCAACAGCTGAGAGTTAAGCAAAGTTCTACATTATTCAAGAAGTTGCAACCAAATTCAACAATTCAGGCGACAGAAAACATGGCCAGGAGCGGGATCTCTGTCACTTGAGGTGCGAAAAAGAATAATTTATTTTGTGCGGAATTTGTCGTAGACCAAGCAAACTGGCAACTTGTGCAGCTTAAATGCCGAGCTGGGGGTTAAGCTTTTCAGCTTTCCAGCAGCAATAGCAACAATAACAGCTAGGAAAACAATGAAAATGACCACAAAGGCTCCTCGAGTCGAGTCGCATCGCATCGCATGGCAGAGCAACAAATTCTAATATTGTCATTGTTATTGTTTTTGCCTTTAGCCGAGGAGGAGCTCAACCAACACGCACTGACTGTGCACAGTGGACTCCAAATTGAGTTGTGTGAAAGAGTAAAAAATCCGAATATAAACTTGAAGCCAGCGCCGTTGGGGCTAAGCGCCAATGCGACAAAAGTCAACTGCTGCATAGGGAGTCAGGCAATAAACGATGGACGATGGACATTGGACGATAGCGATGGTCCTTGGAGAGATGCTCTGCGCAGTGTGAAGAAGATATTTATGGCCACTGGCCACCAATAGCCTCAAGGAGACTTTGTAAGCCGTTTAAGTTTCAATGCCAGCGCAATTGTAGCGGACAACATGGCGAATGATTGATATGCACATTATGTGATCAACAACTGCCTTTAACCTGTACTTAAAAACAACACAACAAAATCAATTTAAAACACCACGCAAAAATGCCACACAAAAAACAACACCTACAACTCGTCAACCAAGCAAAGCAAATAAACAGTACTTATAGTGTGTACCATGTGTTTTTGGTTTGAATTTACAATGCGTACATATGTATGTTACATACATATATTTAGTACTCAGGTTCACCACATGAACGTTGAACTTGTTTGGTTGTACTTAAATTATGCATGCAACATGACAAAAAAAAGCACAACGTAGAGAATTATTTTCAATGTAAAAGCAATTTGAAGGAAACAATATTTCGGAATTTTATTTATAACGCTCATGATGAATTATACATGGTCCTTTATGCAAGAAACTATCTTATTCTATTCAAAAGCATTGCACATTGCTACATTTTCATAGTAAAAAATCATGTAAAAGTATAATATATAAAAGTAGTTTTAAGAATATCAAAAATCGGTTTACCTAGCCATCTATATTTCAATTAAATTTTCTGGTAATTAAAAAAAAAGTTTTATAATTAATTCTAAGAATTGTAATAAACAATTAAATGTGCTTATCTATATCTTAATTTACCTATTTATTTGTCTTTAACGATTTGTTTTTGACTCCCTGGACTTTAATTGGCATTGAAAAGAAAGATACATATCTATTATTGTCTTATTTCAGGTAAATCAGCTTATTTACTTACTGATACTATGCAGCCCAGGATCAACAAATTACTCATTCGCCGATTAATCCACTTCAGAATGTTCCTAGTGCTCGATGCAATAACAACTAGTCGTAAGTATATTTACCAGTGGCAAATCAATAGCCCTTTGACAGACTCTCTCACACACAATGAAGCACACACACACACACACACCCCGTTGGCAGTCATTCCATTTCCATTTGCAATCTATGGCTTTACACAATGGCACATTACCTGCGATGCATTTCAAGGTTTTACAAATCACCTGCACTTTCACGTGCACTCAACTTGTGCGTTGTTTACAGCACTTGCAACTGAAAATAAACTTATTTCAAGCTAATTAAACAATAAAAGCGCTAGAGCGCAGACCCAAAAGCAAATGAAATAATAAAAACCAAGAAAAGAGTGCACACACGGAAAATACATACCCTGTAGACGTTACAATCGTCTCCTTTTTTTCTATATAACTGGTTGTACTTAATCTTCAATGTATTCTTAAATTTATATCATACCCGTTTGTCGCATTTAGTCAGTTACAGGGCATTTAAGAAGGGAAAACAAATTGAAAGGTGAATGCGCGCGCGTCCAAATGAAATTTAGCAAATAAGAACGGGAGATGGGGAGGCGACTGCGAGGGCGTGGGCGTTGCACTGCCTGTGTCTCTCAAGCTGACGCTGACAGCGTGCAAACCCACGGGAGTCGCGAGCGCACAAAAGTAGGCAACAA
The DNA here is from genome assembly GCA_037043435.1 of Drosophila suboccidentalis. Lineage (NCBI taxonomy): Eukaryota > Metazoa > Arthropoda > Insecta > Diptera > Drosophilidae > Drosophila > Drosophila suboccidentalis. The sequence continues at coordinate 12,668 of JBAMBK010002003.1, read as the reverse complement.
AGACGAAGCGACGCCGTGGCGCGGTGATGTTGCAATTTAATTTGTATTGTTAGCTGTTGTTGATGCTGTTGTTGACGTTGCTGCTGTTGCTGCTGTTCGTGTTCTAGTTGTTGTTGTTGTTGCAGTTGTTGTTGTTGTCGACACAATTGTAGCCGCATCAACTTGATGATGATGATGATGAATCCACTTAAGCGCCAGGTACAGCAATAGGTACAGGTTGCATTTGGCACAGCAGTCGTCTAATTGAACGCAACAAGGATCTCGTGTGTAAGTCAGGCTCATGTTAAATATTGAAGGACTTAAGCAGAGGCTTTGTTAATCTAAAGTAGTTCATTTACTTCTTTTTATTGTCTGTCAACTACTTAATTTAATTGGCATTTAGTTCAACATGTCGCATGCACATGTATGTATCTCTCTGTATATATAATTGAAGTGTGTGTATAAACTTGATTGAAATGCTTGAACGTTGAACAAAAGTCAGACGCTAATCGCGGCACATACGCTTCGATGGTGGCTCCTCATCGGTGGGTGCAATCGACTGCAACAGGGCACAGTTTGTATGGCTGCCAAACAGTGTGAGCAGCAATGCGACACCATAGCCCGTGGCACGTTCGCCCTGCAACAGATAAACAACAACAGATTGTGAGTACATACATACATAGGTGTGTCTGTGATGGTAATTACTTACACAGTGAACGGGCGATGCCATGTCCACATGCATCCAGACGCCAGGATAATCAAAGCCCAAATGAGCGGCCACAAAGAGACCAGCGCAGGAGGACAGCGCATTTTGGCGATCCTGAAACCAAAAACAGGGGTATAAAGTTAGAAAGTCCAAGTAAAATGAAAATGAAAATGCAACAAGTACAACACGACACAATGTCAGTTTTATTAAAAAGCATCCTGCAGCGCAGAGCAACCAGGAAAAATGTCAGAATTTCTTTATACTTACTACTCACACATGGTACATGCTCATACATAGATAGATAGATAGAGATACTTGTATAAATGTGCTAATGCCTAAATTATATGCCTTGCAATGGCAGCTACCCAGAAACGGAAGCTGTCGCTCTGCTAACTTGAACGGAAATTACACAGCTTAAATGGGAAAACATAAAGTGGTACAATACACTTACAATGGGCACAATCAGATACACTCGTATTAATTAACATATATTAACCAGCTACATACTCTTTTTAAAGCATTACATTTTGTATTTCTGTTAATATTAAAATTTAGATAAATTACAGGCCTCGTTAAATCTTCTGACTCTAAGTTTGCGTTTTATGCCCACTGTGCACACTGGCAGTTACAAGTATACATTTGTATATGTGTAGGAAGCCAACATATAAGCAGCCAAAAATATACGTATATTTATAAAAAAAAACGTATGCTGACAGTTGGCCAAATATAATACGAAATATGAATGATTTTATTCAAAAGTGCCCAACTCAAAAATACTCTGTACCACAAACTTAAGCTGCACTTAACTACATTTTTAACAAAATATAAAATTAAAGTTGTTTTATAAGAGAGACAGTCTGGTACTAGTAAATGAATAGAATTATGTCTTATGATAGTTGCGTAATCAGTCTTATCAAATATCAGAAGAGTCAACTAAAAGGCGACAGAAGCAGCAGCGGACAGCAAAACCAATGCCTTACAAGGAAAATTGCATGACAACGCGATTCGCCCAAAATGAAACTCACACACACACACACATGTTCTTAGTACAATATAACATGAAAAGACTTTCGGTTTGTCGTCGTGCAGCGGAAGTTAGTAGTCTATTGGAGTAAAGCAAAGATTTCTATTTTCATGTTGTTGTTCAACTGCTTCTGACGGTTTTAGAGCATAGAAAACCAGAGCTGCCTTTTGTTGTAAAACTTGAGAAGTTGAGTTTCATTTGCAGGCAAACTTCAGAATCTATTGACAAAGAAATCACTAACTAATCGTATTCAATTGTTGAATGTGCAAATTCTTTGTTAAGGAATGTGACGATTTTTGCATACTATCAACAGTATATAATTAAAGTACCTAATAACAAGAATATTCGATTTTTAGTTACTTCAAACGAGGTGATAAAAATCATTAATCAAAAATAATAATGATTTCTCGAACAAGATAATTTCTTGATAAATAAAAAAGATACAGTTTATTTATAATCATTCATATCATAGTTTTTACATATGTGTAAGAACAAAACAGATAAGACTTTACAGTAATGCGTTTAAAAAGCCAATAAAAGATTTCTAATTAAATGTTAAACAATTCGATCATTGAAAAAGTTCATAGTCCCACACATTCACCCACTCACACTTGATCATATGTGGGACTTAACGAATGGATTCGAATCAGTTTAAATCAGCTCATTCATCCGACAGGGACAAAACCTACGCGCTTTCATCAATAATGGCAAACATTTGTCAACATAATGTCATTAGCATTGATTGCATTGCGCGACGGCATTGATTGTGTGAACCTTTTGTAAATAGGCGAGGACCTGGGCACACATAGCCACATATCAAGTTTGCCAATGGGTCGGCGACTAATTGCGGTTAGGTACGTGACCAATCCCAAAACCCAAACCCCCAAAACCCAAAGCCAACTCGACCCGCCACGTGTGACACATACGACAGACAGAATTGATGGCAATTTTTGATGCGATGTCATCCGGCATTGAAAGCGACGCGTTCCATTTACGATTAACGTGCATTTTAATTAGCAGTCGAAATTATCGCGCTTCGTAGCCTACATTTAAGCTGTCATTAAGTAGCCGCCGCACATTCATCGTCTATAATCAGAAACTCGACCTGAATACATAATCGAAACTACATTTAAATGATCTTAATTAAATATCACACTTTAAAATAATCTGTCCATCTTCAATGTATCAATATTCTAGAGACTTTAAAGGTTGTTTCCACTCTTAAATTCCTATATTTGTAAATGGTTTCCGTGTTTTCTTTTTGGCTATAATTTATGACTCTTGAAGGCTTGTTAATTGCAGAAGAATTTGACTGCGTATCGAATGACCGTAAAAAGCGAGATTAAAATTGAGAAAGGAAAGTCAAACAAAACAGGCAAAGTTCTTAACGAAGGAAGAAGCCAAATGGGAATTTAAGCTGCAATGCTTAAATAAAGAGAACACACAAATGAGAGGCAAAAATTAAAGCAAGAAACACAAAAGTAGCAGCTAGTTATTACACATAATTTCATTGAAATTTTCTTAGAGTAATAATCAATAAGAGAAAATATAAGATAAGATTAGAAAGTTTTAAAGTAATGTGCGAGTCTTGATGCTTTAACCTATTATAGTTTACTTTTAGGATCTACTAAAAATTAATAGAATTAAAAAAAAAAAACAAGATTGAAGAAATGCTCTTCAAGTAAAATTAAGTAAACTTGTTATTATAAATTCCTGTAGCTGAGAATATAAACTGTCTGCCATTACCTTGCTGTTTACGTAAATGATAGGACTGACAGTCTGAGTCTTTAAAGGCAGCTGAACGCTCAAGTAAAGCTTGATACTTGAGGAAGATTACATCAATGACAGGCGTAACACTTGCCACACCAACCTTAGCCAATTTCTGTTCGGCGAACCCTTCAGGCCTTAAAGGCATCAATGTACGAGTACGAGTACGAGTATTGGATGGCTTTGACTGCTTTCAGTATCAATTACACATTCATTGAATGGGCGTGAGACGCCGCGGCGCTTCGTCCCAAGGATTTGCACAGACAGTTGCCGGCTGACGCGGCTGAAGCCTCCTGAATCGATGCCTGGGCTGGGCTGAAATGAAAGCACGCTGAAAGCGACAACCGTTTTTATTCAATTTTCCTCGATGTCGCACAGCGCTTTAAAAAGTTTATACCCGAGGGCACTGCACGGAGAAGGCAAAAGAGCAAAGGCAAAATATTCGAAATATTCAATGCGAGCGCACTGGGTTTACTTTTATTCTTCTATTCTTTTCATTTCTTTTTTGCCTAAGAGACGTGCAAAAGTTGAACGGAAACCAACACATAACAAGCGGAAAGATTTGTGTTAACAAAGTCGCCGGAGTTGTCAGAGTTGCCGCCCCCGTAAGTAGGCAACGGAAATCGCGGGCATTGCGCAAATTACGTGACTTACGACTGAACTCTGACCTGACCGGGGCGGGACTTAAAATCTGCATTTAAACCACTGAACCACCACTAAGCTGAGGCATTATTTATAAACTGTTGGCATTATTTAATCAAGAGCACAACACAATAACAAAAACAAACAAAACAAATGCCATATTTGGCGCCTTGAGGTCGCTGCGTAAAAATAAAAATACAAGAGCATAAAAACAAAACTTTGGCGCATAAAAAGTTCAATTTAATTCATTAAAAAGCGTAAAAAATCGCCCAAACAATTGAATTTAAAATGTTCCCGCTTAATAAAAATTTACCAACTGCGATTCAAACAAAAACAAAAACCAAAAACGAAAAAAAAAACATGAAAGAAAGCAATTACGAATACGCCGCATAAGCCGAAACACAAAAGACACTGCAACACGTTGCTTTTCTCCGCTTGCTCGATGGGTTTATCTAAAATTCATGCTCTCTCTGGCCTGATCTGCTGCCAGCAGCAGCATTTTACGATTTAACATAAAAATCAATTACCAACAATGGCAAAATTTCACAGTCATAAAATTTGAGTAACTTACTCGACGTCGGTGTCGGTGACGCCCCGGCGATGGTGTCGCCGGAAAGCGGCTAAAAATTGAGAAACAATTGGAAATGTTTAAACCATTTTATTATTTTATGCTACTTTCGTTTTTGTCCTTTGAGTCCCTGTTGCTCTGCCTATGTTTATTACTCCTGAGATATTAATGTAATCTGTGTTTCGTTCTTAGAAAAACCAAGGAAAGAAAATAGGAATTAAGAGGTAAAAAAAAATTAAACCAAAGAAATGATATAGATAAATGATAAAATTTTAAATATATACTATTTTTTAAATAAAAGTAAAAGGGACATTAATTATTTAAAAATTCCCTTTAATTGCGACAAGCTCAATACCTTTTCATACATTTTTTTAAACTAGTATTATCGAAACGAACAGAGTTAAAACTAGACGAAACGTCGCGACGTATAACAATTTGCAGTCAGTTATGTGTAAGCCTGTCTAATAGCGAAACTACCCAAAGCTGGCCAAACATTCAATAGCGCCAACAGTAGCTCGTCAAATAGAGTCAGCGAATAGATAGATGAAGGAAAAAGCTGTCGCCACAAAGAACCGCCAACCGCTAACAACACTCATAATCCGTCCATTTAGTGGAAAACTAGCAGTGGCAGTGGCCAAAGCAAAAAAAGCATGTAATTTAAACGCAGCTCGTGGGAATTTCCCTAGTAACGCCAACAACGAGCGCAGCGCCAATTTGTATACCCTGTAGCCAACAAAATGCGTAGAATAAAATGGCATATTCGGCATCATAATTAAAGCTTCAAACCTGTCTACAGGGTATCCTGCAATCGAGCACTTTTCATTCAGTCTTATCCGATTTTTGTGGGCTACCCTCGATTCACCTTTTCCGCATTTAACGTTGAATGCATTTCGCGTTAAAAACACTTTATCACAGGCACATTGACAAAGTGCGCGACGCAGCAGCGCTGATGTCACATCAAATGCAGATGGGGGCGTGGCTGGGCAACAACAGCAGGGACTTGCTTTTTTGTCACTGGAGACAAAAACAACGAGCGTCAAAGTGGTCGAAAAATCAAACAGCCAAGAGGCAAGAGGCAAAAGTGTGATGTGGAGGCAAGTCAAGTGGCAAGTTCGTATGTGGTGCGAGTGGTGCAGGTAATGGCAGGTAGCCAAGCCAATGCTGCCACTGCCACACCACTTGACCTCTCTGGCACCTACGCACACACAGTCAGGCGCCAGGCGCCCATGGCCATGGCGTGACAATGATGAATGACCATTGATCCGAAGCGTTTTAGATGTACAATAAGGTAACTCGATTTGGTTGCTGTTGTGGCGTAGCTTGAGGCTCCACGCACCATCACACCATCACACCACACAGAAACAAACAGGAGCAGCAAGAGCAAGCGACCAGTTTCGACCCCGATCCCGAACCATTACTTTATCCAAGGGCTGCCAACGTAGATTGAACGCCAAAGTTTTTGATACATGTGAGGCAGTAGAACATGTGCCAGTCCACACGTGTGTGTGTGTGACTGTGTGTGAGTGTGTGTGTTACTGGGTATAGTAGTAGTAAATCACAGTAATACTAATCAATCTTTAAACCGAACATGACGTCCATCATTTTTCGCAACATTGCGACGGCCAAAAGAATATCAACATTGAGTGACCCTACCCCAGATAAAGTTAATTAAAAATCTGTGTAACATATTTGCAAAACCAACATACATTTCACTGTGTGTGTGAGTATATTTCGGGTGTGTATTATGAGTGAGTGAGTGTGTGCAGCATTTTCCATTATTGATGAACAATTCTCGATGCAAGTTATTTAACTTTTGCGCTACGATGTGGCTTTAAATTGACTATTGATTTTCGCATAGAATTTAGTTAAAAAAGGCATTAGTCCGTTTGCAATTGAATGTTGAGCAATTCATGTATAATTAAAAAAAAAATTATTTACAAACTCCAAGAACTTGTGTAAAGTTTGTAATCCAATTAACATTTGAACATTTCAAGAATCACATTTTAAACTTAACAGATTAGCAGAAATGCTTACTGTGAAAATGGCATTATTATACCATAACATAACATATTGTGTTAAAGCGACGTTGTCAGCATAACAGCGCTCTTCTTTACAGCTGTTTAGAATACATTCAACGTAGCCTTATGCTACATTAATATTTAAATGGAAATAGAGCAGTAACTTTGAGCATTATGTGAGTTCAGTTCAAAAAAAAAAGAATAAGAAAAACTGTCATTATACCGATAAAGGTTTTAAAAGAACATTTAGCTGATATTTTCTAGTCTGCTGTTAGTTTGCAATCAACTGGCACATTTTTTTGCCAACTCAGACAGGAAAGCAAGAAAAAAAGCCGCATGAAAATCGACTTTTTCTACTTTGACAAACTGTGCGTGTATATGGGTGTATTGTTTGATGTGTGTGTGGATGGGTTTCATTGTAAACTGCTCGTTTTTTTCTTTTTGTGTACTTACCGCTGCAGAGTTTTTCATATCAGCGACGGCCGATGCAAATTCCGAGAAATGCAATTCGGGACTATAAATAATGGGCGCCAATAAATCGCCGGATTTGCGTCCGGCTTGCAATGCCTTTGCCTCCCATGACTCCGAGTTTGTCAATATGGCACCATGATATTTGCCTGTTGCTATACCCTGAAAAGACACAGAACACAGAAAACCGGAAGTGAGTAAAAGGATCCTCATTTAAAGCGAAGCAAAGTAATTATATCTTTAAAGGAAGACCATTTTAAACTATGGAAAACACGCAAACAAAACTCGTTCGATAAAACTGTACAGAAACGAACAATGTTAAGTTGGCTAAACCGGATGGCTAAAAGGGCGCGGAATGTTCAACCCATCAGAAAGTTGCAGGGCAGCCAAGCGGCGATGCATGGTTGCCAGCGAAAATTGCAAGCTTCCGACGCGACCAACAATAAAAAGGTGCAAGGTTATTTAGCACAAGCAACACCAAACCGAACCGAGCCAACAGCATCAGGACCACGACCAGGACGACGACCAGGACGACTACATAGCCAAGGACTGCATGGCGCGTGTTGAACTACAGCTGGACAAATGAAAGTAACACTCACACACACAAACACATACACACACACACACACACACACAACAGCAGCAGCAACAACAACAATTGGTATAACAAGCAGCAGCAACATAAAATGTAAAAACACAAAAGTGTTGGCTGCTGTTTTGTTGGTTGTTATAAAATACCCTATACATTTTGTTGGAGCAAAGGCATATTTGCCTGCGTTTAGCAGAAGCATTTTTAAGTGTATCTAAAACAATATTAACTGTCTATTACAATACAAAAGCGCCTTATGGACCATTCGTTTATGAATTGTTGTGTTAAAATGCCTTGACGGTCTTCAGAAATTCCTTTTTATTTATTTTAATTTTTAAATGGGCCTACTATTGTTGGGAAATATTTGTTTTCGTCGTTCGTTTTTAGTATCACCATTTGTTTGGTACATTTTCTGTAATACCGATACCAAAATTTGACATTTTTAATTGTTGGAAATTTCCTGCTGAATGGAAAAAGTAGTAATCAGGTATCATGATTGGTGATCGAAATTACCTGACAAATTTTATCCCAAAAAACTCATTTGTCATCAGTAATTCATATTGGAATTTTTGTCACCAATTTCAAAATTAAAAATTTTGGCCAATTTGAAGGAATTAGTATTTATATTTATAATATGTCAAGGGTATTTGCTAGCCAAGATTAATAGACTTTAGTCGTTCTCACTTTTGTTACTTATTGTTTTTGTAGCTGCAGTCGCAGTTGCGCCAATGTTGGCAATTAATATTATTGCATGTTGCAGAAGTGTACTGCAATTTGTATATCTGTAGGTATGTGTGTGTGTGTGAGCGAATGTATAATGAAATTAAACACAACAAGCGTCAAAACAAATTCTAAACAATTTTGCTGAAAATTAAATAGGAATACAAATTATTGCCAGCTTTTGGTTAACGCTTTTAGGAGTTGACGCCAAAGTAATTGACTTTTTTAACTTTCATAGGGCAAGGATTCCTTTCCAGTCGGCATTGGCTTGACATCGCCTGTCCTGCCCTGTCTGTTCATATCCCTGACCAGTTTCGATTTATTTCCCATCGAACCACAAATAACGCAAATTGGCATCATATTTTAAGCAAATTGCATCCAAGATTTATGGTAATTGTGCGCCATCGCAGCAATGCCTCCTCCTGCATTGGCAGCTCCAGCTCCAGCCACAATACCAACTTCAGCCCCACCAAACTGGCAAGAACCGCAAAACGGGTTTGCCTCGTTGCCATTGCTGTTGTTGTTGCTCTTGTGCACACGCGACGGTGGTGGCTGCAACTCCTGATGCTGATGCTGATGCTGCTTCAAGTTGCCGCCAAAAAACCAAATTTGCAATTTATTTTTGCCAATTAACCTCGTGACTTTTATAAAGCGTGGCATAAATTTTGCATTTACGAACGCAAGAAAAATGCACAGTTTGGATAAATTGTGTACAATTCATCAGGAATAGAAACTGCAAACAAAACTACTTAGACACATTTACTTGGTACACTTGTTTAGAAATGCAAGGTTGTGGAAAATGTTGGTATTTAGCCCCATAGTTCAGTAATCTTGGGATGAACAGCTACTACAAGTCAAGAAACTGTTTTGACAAAGAAAAATATTGTTATTTGTATTGAATATTGTTTTAAATAGTCAAGTCCAAGAATTTAGGGGAAAATATGTGCATACAAATTAATGGTATTCCGGGAACAGTTTTAGATTTGGTTTAGATTAGTTTTAGATTTCGCAGTCAGCTGAAAATGTGGTCGTACTGATAGATTTCCATTTCGTTTCGTATGACTCACTATTAAAAAAGCTGCGAGTATTTAATAAAAACTTAAATTAAAATATTCGATGAGTAAACTTTCGTTTAATACGTTTATAAATTTCCTTTTCTGGCTTTCTCTCGGCATTTTGTGCAATTGCGCCCTTTTTTGTATACATTTTAGTTGTCAATCAGCTGTTCGGCCATCTAAAACTAATCAGTATGCAAAAAGAGAGTCGTTCCGTCAACTGTTTTAGATTTGGTTAAAAATAATCTAAACCAAATCTAAAACTGTTCCCGGAATACCATTTTTATATTTTAGTCAAAACAATTGCTTGATATGTATAGTCTGCTACCTTAATTCATAGATGTTTTAATATAATTTAAGAAAAAATATGACAACAGTTTAGAAAAATCAGATAATTTAAAGGATTACTCACTTGAGCACCAGTCAATGTGGCCATATCGAGAATGATGTTCGCCTTGAGATCCTTGTTGGCATAGCAAACGCCATCTGCTAGCACCAAACGACCCTCAGCATCCGTATTGTTGATTTCCACGGTACGACCAGAGTACAACGTATGAATGTCATCGGGACTGTGATCAGAATAAATCATAAACCATAAATGTAAGTATATTATTAAAATGTAATCTTACTTACCGTGTGGCATCTGGGCCCACAGAGTTTTCGGCCAAGCAGAAAACTGCATGCAGGTTATCCTTGAATCCACACTTGACGGCCGTATAGAAGGCACCGAGAATAGCTGCAGCTCCACCGCAGTCTCGTTTCATGCCGGGCATTGCAGTTTTGCCCTTGATGCTCAAACCGCCGGTATCATAGACGATGCCCTTGCCAACCAGAGCAATGGTTTCCTGTGCGCCTTTCGGCTCGTGGGAGAGCACAACTAGAGCTGGTGGCACCGTTGCTGCCTTGCCTACGCCATAGATACCACCAAATCCTCGCTCCTTAAGCTCTTCTCCACGTATTATTTGTGGCTCCAACGAGAGCTCTTTGGCAAACTCGCGAATATTCTCAACAAAATGATCAACGTTCATCTCGTTGCAGGGTGTGTCCACAATGCGAGCCGCTAAACGTATGCTACGTGCAGACTCCTGCAGACAGTTGAGCTCATCCTGGCTCAGTGGTTTCTCCTCAATGCAGCCATCCTTGTCGATGACAACAAACTCCACATTTACAACAGAACGGGCATCAGCATCTCCGCCATCGGCAACTGGTGACTTACAACCATTTCCGCCTCCCGTTTTACGGGAATAAAGCGGAAAGGCGCGCACCACAGCACAGGCGCTGGCAAAGATGTTCTCACGCTCACAGACCAGCACAATGCTCTCCTCATTCACATTGAGCACATGGTTCTTCACCAGCCGCGTAATGGAGTGAGCCCGCGATGCGGTGTTGTGTCTGGATGCCTTCAATGGCAGTGCTGCCACCGTTGCCACGTCCAGATACAGTGAGCACTTGTCCGTTGGCGCCGGATGCAGGCAAGCGATGGCACTTTTGAATGTCTCCTCGGTGACGCGTGGCTCCAATTTGCTGGCCAAATGTCCAAACTTGAGCAGATTGAGATGACGCAACTGGCCAATGATCAGCACAGGCTGCATCTGTGGATCGCTGCGCGTTAGCGATTCATTAAATTTGATGTCCGTAGCCATCTGCAAATTGAGCAAAACTAAATGTTAATCTTGTTGGCGCTCAGTCGGCTTAATACTATAAACGTTAATACCTTAACACATTTAATCGTCGAGTACCTAGAGTTTATTATACTCCAGATTGGCAGAAAATGACGACTTTGTACTGCAAACTTATGCACGTGACACAATTTGATTGGAATAACTGATTTCACTCCAGTTTTAATCATTTGAAGCAGTTTGTGGGGGTTCAACAGGCAAAATAGTAAATAAGCATTTATATTTATTGCTTAGAAGTATACAAAGCTGACATTTTTAACAGGGACCGTAAATAATAATTTTTGAAACTTTTGCACATCAGAAAATCAATGACCTGAATACAAAAAAATAGTAATAATGATTAAATAAAACTCAGAAATAATCATTATTCATAATTTTGATATATTGATATACGTATAACTCATAATGATTACGGGCCCTGAATTTAAAAAAGATCCGATTCTTCTTTGTACGATTAAATTGTAGAACTTGGCACTCATCATTTGCTTAAACGATGATTATTAGTCACAGTAATACTTGAATTCTGATCTATAAATAGCTTTAATACTAGCGTATAAATAGTGAATCAAAAAAGTATTGCAACACCAGTAATTTTAAAAGAAATTACTTAATACCGAGCAGCAAATCCTATTTTCACCGGTATATATTGTTGTAGCTAGTTTTACTAGTGTTTTTTGGGTGTTCCAATACTTATTTGACTCACTACATGTATGTACATAGATCAGTGTCTGCAATCGCGGCCATTAAACGGTATATAATAACAATGGGGGCTGTATGCTCCCGAACAAAAGACAGACTGATAAGCGTGTAGGCAATATAATGTTTGCTAGCGTCGACTTCGACGTCATCAACCAGCGCAATGACTTCCCAAGCGTCATGACCTTGTGGTCAAGCAAATCAAACAAGCCCAACAAGTGGGTGACCGAGTACTTTGATAGGAAGGGAGGGGAAGGCTTCGTGAATTTAAAGATTTGGTCTCCATTTTGTCGACGACAAATGGAATATATTTGTGCACTCAATGGGATTGGGTTGCTACCTAGCAGATTGTTTATGCAAATCTCTTATTTATTTTTATAAATTAAATAACAGCGCACTTTAAATTTGTTCGCAGAAAATACGCCCCCAACACCGGCATTTTATACCAGCAAATCTATGTGCTGTGCTATGTATGTATGTATTATTTACCTTTCCAGTTGGGCTGCTATTGCTGTAGCTGCGTCTGATTAAAGCGGTTATAGCCTTTTTGCTGCGCAACAAACGCATTAATTTTTACTTGCAGAAAAACAAATTTGCACTTCCAAAAATTCTTTGCCAATTTTTCGCAAGTAATTTTTGCCGGCTGTCAGGGGTGGGCCCGCTGATATATCGATATGTTGAAACATCGATAGTTTGCCGCTCAGCTGTGGAATTTGAAAGCAGAACGATGAAAACATTCCGGCAACGCTGGTGCCGA
>JBAMBK010001998.1:0-17808 GCA_037043435.1 Drosophila suboccidentalis | reverse complement strand
TGAGACAACGGCGTGGCATCCACGCGAGAGAGATACACAGACAGACAGACAGGCAGACGGATGGACCATAAAGCGGATGAACAGGAGGGGGGGAACTGCTGTGGCAAGTCAGTCACCCACCAAAGGATCCTGGCTTGCCGCAGATGCTCAGACGCACAGACACAAACACACCCGTAAACACACACCCACACACACACACACAGATACTCAGTGAGACAGAGATACTCGGTACTACACGCATCGGCAGACAACACACATGTTAACATAAACGTCAAACACACAAAAGGCCGACGCGCCGCCTCCATCGATGCCGCGACCTAGTCATCGACCCCTAGTTGGATAGTCGTTTACCAGGGCCCCAATTGACTACGTGAGGGAACACGAATACACAGAGAGAAAGAAGCCATACTAAAATAAAATTCAATTGACCCCGAATTATTATTGGTGAATTTGATTCATCTGAGTTAATTAGCCAAATTAGTTTTGATGTCCCGATTAGAACTTCTAGAAGTTTCCTAAATCTTTCTCTTCAATCCTGTGTTGCTAACTATGCTATGTATTCATAACCCTTTCCGAGTACTTTGTTGTAATTATAACAATCTTTCTCAATTTATAACTAATTCTTCTTCTGTACAATCTCTGAATACTTCAATTATTTCTTACTTATCTAGCTTATAGTTAATTTATGGTTTTGTTTTTTGTTGTTTAATACAATGTGTGTCCGTCTTTGTCTCGTTTCGTCCGCGCGTCAACAAGCCCGTGCTTGGTGTCGTTTGGGCCACTTGAATGTACTGCTCGTTTAGTACATCAACGTCCAAATAAATATTTATATTATAATTGACCAATTACCAAGAATCCTGTTAAAGGATATACAAATCTTTAAAGTAGTAAAACTCGAATGCCTTTCTTTTTTAAGAATAATTAAATTATACAATTCAATATCCTTTATCACAAAATTGTGATATATGTAGTGGTCCGCTCCAAATTTAAAAACAAACTTAGTCTGCGTCCGGAATCCAGCAACCTACATCCCAAGTTTGAAGTCTTTAGCTTATATAGTTTCTGAGATCGGCTGTCTCAAACAGTCGGACGGACAGACGGACGGACGGACATGGCTCAATCGATTCGGCTGTTGATGCTGATCAAGAATATATACACTTTATGGGGTCGGAGATGCTTCCTTCTCGCTATTGCATACATCACACAAATCTAATATGCCCTTTTTTACCATTTTCAATGGGCACAGGGTATTAAAATTAAAGCCCACATTCCTACAAGCAAAAACAAACTGTCTGGCAACACTGGTTTCCTTTATAAACACACATGCCAAGCGCAAAAGCTATCAGCACTCTCAAACTCTGGCTGCCATGACACTTTGTTGCTGCAGTTTATTCCAATTCTGAGTAACATGTATATATTCAGTTAACAGGTAATATCGACTAATAAGTATTCGACAACATTAATAGCAACCCTCAATTTAATGAATATATATTAATAAATTTCAATGATTATAACATATATTATTTTTTATAGTGATTTGAGGGGTATGTACTCTAGAAAGAAAAAAGAAAAAAAGATTGAAAGTATGCCTAAGAGCCCTTCAAAATACCTTTCCAACGACATATAGATCATATCGGTAGCTTCCGTCGTTTTGAGACATTGGAGGTGTCAATTTTAGCGGGATTTCCAGTTATGCTAGCCAGTTTTTCAAAAAGTCGTAGATCAAACGTTTCTAGTTTTATGATAGGGAATAGATCCACATCCAAACACTTAAGCTACCTCACCGCTTTAATACAAACAGACAAACAGACTATTCATCTCACATTGGAAAGTATACTAAAAATTTTATAATTTATCATTTTAGCCAGTTGTCGGATTGGGATGATCGATATTTTAACAAGAATAGAATAGAATGCCCTTTTTTTTAGTTATAACTATACATTTTGATCGGTATATAGCTCTGATCGGACAGTCGTAGCAAATTTTAAATTTTTCCTGTTACTACATATATACTACTTTCGTCACTAGAGTGGACTGTCGAGATTGCTTGTCGCCCTTCGCACCCTTCGAGATGCTTTCGTCACTAGTGTGATTAGTAGGAAAATTCTTCATTGGGAGTTCAGGCTCTAAACAAATTTCCCCAATATTATTATAGTAGCGTGAACAGTTGCAAATTGAAATACCTATTTCAAAAACAATGTGTTATTCAGTTTACTGCTAAATGACGTAAGGTACTTAAATGATACTTAAATTCAGCACCTTCTTAACTCTCTTTCAAATTAGAAAATACATCAAAACTTTTATTTTCTAACTTAAGACATCGAACTTGAAATAACAACGAGATTCTTGATTTTCGTATTTTTAATCTTAGTAGGAGATCTAGTATGTGAAGTGCCGTGTTAAGTACTAATTACTTGATTTTTCGCTCTGTGTAGAGGGCAAAAGGACTGTGGCAGGAGCAGCGCTAAGAGATGGCGAATTCTGCTCATAAGTGGCGTAGTTTTTGCGGCGATTATCTCGAAGCATTCGAAACGAAACGTTAAGACTGTTCAATTTTGGCAATTGATTGCCCGTTTTTCTTGGTTGGCAACACTGGACACATGAGTCTATGTGAATGGGTGTGTGTGTGTGATTCCAATCTATAGAAAGACACAAATACATGGAAAGTTGTGTGTTGGGCTGTGTGTGCTGATGACCAGCCGCCCAGCTGCCTACCTGCTAGCCCAATAGGCGTGGCCATGTAGCTGTACACTACATTAAGCTAACTAATGATGCATGCCACAAACAACAACAATACGAACAACAACAACAACAACAGCTGAGCACAACAATGAGAACAACAACTCGAGCGCACGCAGCCAGCAGAGATAAAAAATTATGAACGCAAATCTTCTATCCATATACAGACACATAAACACACTCACACAGATACTCGTACGCACATACACACAGTATATGGACTTGGACCTGGTGGCAGTTAATTGAAGTCATAAAAAGGCAACAACAAAAGACAACAAGCAAACATCTTTTTATCTGCTGCCAGTTTCTTATTATTGCTGTTTTTTTGTTTTCGTTTTCGTTTTTGTTGTTGTTGTGCGTGTGAATTGCTCTCCTGGTTTTGTATGTTTTTATAACTTGTTTGTTTTTCTTTGTTACTTCAGCTTTTTCCTTCAGTTTTTCTCTTTTATACCCTATACACATAAAACATGCCGAAAAGGTATAATAAAGTTTTATCAGCTTTAAGTAGTTATTACGTGACAAAAAAAACATCCACAGTTGATGCGTTACAATAACAATATTCATAGATTTAATATTTAAGTTGAAAGTTATTTTCTAGGTACATATCTTTTAAGTTTCACAAGAAAATTGAATGTACACAAAATTATTGCATTCTTTTAAGAGTATTTATTTTTTTGTTTTTTGGTTTGTCAAAAGCATTTCTTTGCCTATCTGTGCTAAAGATATTAAATTCTGCAGCTAACGCAATGTATATTTTTAATTCAAATATACAGGGAATCTTTTAGTCGCGCACTCTGTATTAACATGATTTTATTTGCTTCATTTTTCGTACGTAAAACGATAAGGACGATTTGTCATGGCAGGACACAGAGATTAAGTTGCATTGGCGGCAATTTCCTCTCTCGGCGCCATTTATGGATAGTCACTTGCCGAGCTATATCGACGCTTCATAAAACTTAAGTAGCTACTGCCCTGTCGATGGCATCAAATTGAATTGCCAGCCCCTGAAGTTGTCAAGGAGATGGAAATTATTACAATGATTATGACGACGACAACGACGTCGATGGCTCTCGCTGCCAATGCCGATGGCCAGCTTCAAAGGCAAGAACATTTTATTCATTTTACACTGCAATGCATCTGCAAAAGTTCGGAAAAAGAAGACTTGCTATGAATTTTATATACCACACATATTATAATATCTCATACACATTGTATGGACGCACCTGTCGCACACTGATGCGAAACAACAGAATCTCCGATTCTATAAATTATAATATTATATTAAAAGTTTAAGTGATATAAAAAAGTTTACATGTCTTTGAAAGCTATTCATAATTTATTTACCTTTAACTTATAAGCAGAAAAGATTTTTAAGCAAATTTGAAAATAACAAAGTACATAAGCACCTATCGTGCTGCTTTCGTCACTAGCGCGGACTGCCGTCCGCAGTGATTTATTATGGTTATTTATGTCTACATTATCCAATTTTTGAGTATTAAGTAAGTATCACACACCGATAACTTTTATTCATAGCTCAAAATTTGGCCGAAGAATTTCTTTAATTTTTATTAGTAACGTAACTAATATTTTAATAGATTTAAACAAATGTTATTGTATTTAAATGCATTTGACTTTCCTAGTATCTGAATTCATATATAAGTTACTCAACAAATATATTAACTTTTGGATTTTATAATATTGCATATTTACAGATTCTGAAATCTTCCTATGTATTTTAACGCTCCGGGCACCAAAAAGTAATAAGCACCCAAATAAATTATAATTCTTCCAATTTAGTCATACTTATGTACAAATGTAGCATTTAGAGAAATTGAACTGATATTCCATTGCATCACTGCGGACGGCAGTCCGCGCTAGTGACGAAAGCAGCACGAAGGGTGCGAATTCACATTGCGCTAAAATGTCTCAATTCTTCATACCAAATAAAACTCACTGTTTTGCGCAGTGCCGAATGCAAAAATTTTGTTTAAAATAATTTATATGTAAAACTTAAGATTATTCGTCACAAAATTGGATATCAGAAATTTTGGGGCATGAAAATGTTTTCGTCACTAGACTTTTACCTCGTAGATGTTTTTTTATGGGATAATCTATTTACCTTTAACTTATAAGCAGAATAGATTTTTTAACAAATTTGAAAATAACAAAGTACATAATTTATTATGGTTTTTATTGTGTTATTTATGTCTACATTATCCAATTTTTGAGTATTAAGTAAGTATCACATACCGATAATTTTCATTCAGAGCTCAAAATGAACAGAAGAATTTCTTTAAAATAAAATGTTTATGAGAACCACTAACTTTATCTTTAATGTTTTTTAGTAACATAACTTAATATTTCAAAATATTTAAACAAATATTATTGTATTTAAATGCATTTGACTTTCCTAGTATCTGAATTCATATATAAGTTACTCAACAAATATATTAACTTTTGGATTTTATAATATTTCATATTTACAGATTCTGAAATCTTCTTATATATTTTAACGCTCCGGGCACCAAAAAGTAATAAGCACCCAAATAAATTATAATAAATGTAGCATTTAGAGAAATTGAACTGATATTCCATTGCATTTAATACCACAATTAAATTCATGAATATATTACTTACTCTTATTATGAGTACTTTAATGCTTATTGTACCATTATTTCTAGCATGCAATGAAATCAATTCAGATCACAATCGCACTTAATGTCGAGTTGCTCTCATCACTAGCTTGCCATTCACAATGGCCATACAATAGACGTACAGTTGCAATATGCAATTTAAAAGCAACAATAAATGGACGAGCGAACATTTTTAAGTTGCATTAATTATTCAAAAACCTCAAAATGGAATAACTTGTTTTACACAAGTATGTACTCCATATTGTCGGTTTGACTGCATCATGTGTCCTGCACTCAAACACACAGACACCCGTTCATATAACGTTTTTATTTTATGCGGTCTACCTCTTCTATCATACACATTGTTTACGTATGTATGTATGTGTGTGTGAGTGTGTGTTTGTCTCTGTGTTAGAATGACGCCCACGGCAAACATTGCATGTCCAAGCAGCTCAACATTCGTCTATGCTCGTCTATGTGAAATGCAGGGCATGTATCAAATGTGCGGCATATCGGGTCAAATGAAAAGTTTCAAGACATTAGATAGAAATGGAATTCACCTTCTGAGAGTGTGTGTGTTTGTTTGCGGGTGTAAGGATGTGTGTGAGTGCAAATATTCAGTTGAGCTCGTCCCTATGCAAATTGCATTCGTTATTCCTGTTTACACAAGCAAAGCACAAGATATTTTCAATCAAATGCAAAAACGTAAAAATAAATTCACAAAAAGTCAAAAGTAGACCAAGACAAGGAAGTAACCCAAGAAAAAGAGAAAAGGTTGCACCTTGACAATGATAATAAATTTTAAATCGATATCATACTAAAGATAAAACTTGTCAATTTAAATTTAATTCATTACCTTGGTGAATTTGTTTTCAATTTGAATATAATCATATTGCTGGCTATAAATACAAGCAAAAATTACAAAATAAATAAATTTCCAGACTCCATGTCATGTAAATATAAAACTTATCATTTATTTTAAACTTTATTTGGGTGTTCTGATAACTGATTTTAAATATAGCTTAAATATAATGAAAATTAAGATAACTAAAAATTGTTTGTCGAAAAAAATGCGTCGATACCAAAAATACTTAATACTTAAAACCACATTCCTTTTTATCAGTGCACTAAAAGCATATGTTTCCACCATACAAATAATGATCTGGCTTATCATCGATGACAATATCACTAGATATCGTAGAATAAGTGAACAATCTGGGTGAGTTAGAAATAATTCAAAATCTAATAGAGCAATCTGTGACCATTTTGAAACAATGATCTAGTATCTTTATAGCGCAATCGTTTCTCACTGCAGCGCATCAGAATTGTGGCCAACTGAACTGAACAACTTGCATGGCAATTGTCAATGTGACAGAAAACAATTGTTAATTTTTAGAGCAAATGCAAAATAATAAAAATGGAAAATGGAAAATGGAAAACAGAAATGAAAATGAAAAACAGAAATAAAAAAAAATGCACTTTGTTTAATTAGCGCTTGTCGCAGAGCTCAGTTCAGTTCAAGTGGCCACTGCTCGACATTGTCCATGTTGTGCGAGTACGAGTACGAATGTATGTACATGAATAGGCCTTCAAGAGCGCAATAAGCAGGCAGGCAAACAAACATAAGCCACGCCCACCCCTGCCACGCCCCTGCGCCCAATTATAATGAATGGGATTGTGAGTGGACAAACATGAATACAAGTGCGAGTGCGAGTGCGAGTACGAGTACGAATGTGAATGCGAATACGACGACTATGTCAAAGTGTGAATGCTGCCTGCCAGCAAAACGATAATAATCTTCATTTGCTACCAGATTCAGAGTCCTGCACGGACTCTGGACTCTGGACCCTAACTGGGAAACCCCTAACTGAAGACCCCAACGGGTTTTCGACTTGTTTGTCCGCTTCAACTGGATCTGTTTGTGTCTGGCTAACATGTCCCTAGCCCATTGTTTGTGGTGTGTGGTGTGTGTGTTTGGCAATTGATGTAACTGTAACTGGCTAAAATGTTGGGACGTCTTTTTGGCTGTCTATTGGAAGCTGTGATTGGTCTATGCCTCCCTCTGCCCACTTGGCCCTTTCTCTTCGCTGTTGCACTAATTGGCAGTTTAACAGCATAACTGTCCGATTTTGACTAGAAGTGAGCCTATGATTATGCAATTTCAATCAAGACTGACTAATGACTTACATCCCTTCTTAACATTGCCCTAAAGCTGTTCGATTGCTTTGCAACTTAATCAATACATTAAGATTTTCATTGATTTTTCTAAAACACTGTGAAAGATCAATGTATTAGATTCTAAACTAGCTTTGAAAATTTTAAAGTGCAAATTAAGAAATCAGCAATACAGTTTTATACCAAAAGTAGCAAATTGTGAGTCTAAACGTTTAACAGAGCATTTCTCAAAAAAAAAAAAAACAAACGTTTAATGTGTTTTTGTGATTTTACCAGGAAACGGAGAAATTATAAATTTCAAATAAAAACTTCAATGCAATAATAAATATATTTATCTATTTTTATATTTTCCATCGAGTAATTTTTTGATTTCGAATTGAATTGTATAATTCATTTTAGATTCTTATTCGTAGACAAGGCCATTCCAAATAATCATTATTATGGAAAAAATCCAAACATATTTAGGCATGTTCCAGTTTCCACTTTCGGTAAGATTTTGCGGAAGTGAATTTCTTTAACTTGCTCTAATATAATTTCTGCGAAATTTCGTTGATTGATATCACTCTGAGTTAATCAGGGGTGCCATAGAAATCGCAAGCGAAATATAATTCCGCAGAACGCAATTCGGCACGGAAATTTCCGAGGTGCCACAGAACTTCGAGAGATTTAATTTTCTTAGCATTTTCACCAAACTTTTCGAGCTAGGCTGCCAAGGGTTGACACCTTCTCAGATTAAATTACCCAAGGGATTGATTAGCAACTTTAAACAATAAGCTTTAATTTTTTTTTCTTATTTAATTAACATAATTTAATTTATTGATGTAATAATTGATTTTGTTTGGATAAAAAAAATTTAAAAGTAACTGGCGCGAGAAAATAAAAGTTAATCGACAACTCTAGCAATTGTTGTATGTAATTAGTCTGGCAACTCCTCGTGACAAATGCTTTCACAAATTGCACAATAAGTTAAAGGTTTTTTTCAGTAAAACTTGATTTACCTCAAATTACTTTTTTTTTAATGCTTAATTTAAAGAAATCTGAAGTGGTTCCATATATATTTTTTAAATACTTTACTTCGAGTTCTGACTAAAAAATGTGGCATCGCTGACCCTGACTTCGAAAATCTAAATCGGACTAGGTGGCAGCATGGGACGCTAGCGGATTTAGCGCTAGTTCGTTTCGCACAAAATTATTTTGCGAATTGACCTGTGGCACAGCGAAATGAAATTCAAGTGAAAGCGATTTCTGTGGCACCCTTGAATGAGTTTAAGTTCGATAAATTGAAAAACGAACATTTTTAAATACTTAGTCTAAATGCAAAGTGAATAAATGTATCTCACTAAATGCTATAAAATAAAAAGTGAAAACCTGAACAGGCCTGATTAATTAATTAAATACGAACTAAAGAATTATGACTAATAAGTATTTTCATTACTGTTGTTGAGAAATTATTAAATATGCAGCTGTTGTTGTTGTTGTTGTTGTTGTTGTTGTTGTTTTGTTGTTGTTGTTAAAGTGAATTAAATGATGCAGAATGCAATTTCAATAAGTGCCCGAGTTGTGGATGCAGTGATGCATCTCTTAAGCCTGCCGGGCTTAAAAATTTTAATTTCTAAATAAACTTTGAGAAGCTTTTCGGTTGGCGTGTCAAGAGCAGCAGCCCCAAAAAATAAGCAGGCTCCCCTTCGTTTCTCCCCTTCGCCTCCCCTCGAGCAACCGAAAAACCCTTCAGTTAACTTTTCTTCATGTTGCGCGCAAATGAAGTGCTGCATGAGTGTGAATGCAAGTGTGTGTGTGGGAAGTGTGAGTGCTGCGTATGAGTGTATTCAAGTATGTATGTATGAATGTATGTGAGAGTGTGTGAGTGTGTGTGACTGTGCAAGTGTTTTTATTAAAACCAAATGACAAACTTTTGCCTCCACTACAGCAGCCCTGAACCAGAAGCTGAAGCAGACGCCGAAGCAGAAGCAGAAACACGGGCAAACCGAAAGCTGGGGCCAAAACGAGAGCCAACCAACAACGTCAACAACAGCCAAAAGCTAATTTACACTTTTGTTGTTTCGGTTACTTTATATATGCCACGCCTACCTCCCAGCCCCCGCCCAAATCCATAGCCAGTTCAACCGCCCCTACAACATACAATATATGGCATAATGGAAAAACTATTTTGCCAGTGGAACACAAATGTTGTCAAAAAATTTGTGGATGCTAAAGAACAGTCAACAGCCAAGTGTAAAGTGGTAATAGTCAAATGGGCAAGAGGGCTAAAATGGGAGAAGGCAGAAAGAAGCGTGTATAACAGAAATGGCAAAAAAACAAATCAAATGTGTGAACTTTAACACTATTTACCGCCAAAGAGTATGCACGGAAAAAGTTTATTCATTTAGTTGAACGAGCGCAGACGGCAGCAGCCAACGCTGCTTGCCACACACCCACACACACACAAACACACATGCCACCATGCCACCTTGCCCCATATCGTGTATGACCCCATGAGGCAGGCAGCAGGTATGGCAAGTGCATTTCGAGTTCATTTGCGTACAAGTGCCATACAAGTGGGCTCAATTTAAATTACTTACAATATGGCATGTAAGCTCATTAGAATGACAGCACAGATACAGAGATACACAGATACAAAAACTGAGATACATAAGATAAGTAGATACTGTATCTATGTCTCGGTTAACTGCAATGAGCATGAACATGGGATGCAAGTGGCGTTTAAACACGAGACCATGGCAAATGAGGCATGATATTAATCAATGATTTAAAAACAAAAGGGAATGAGGCAAGAGGGAACTGAATGTTGATTATGTTTGGGCAAATAAAGGTTGAAATACAACATTCACATACTTGTGCATGCTCTTAATGAGCTACCGAGTGGTTTGCTAGGGGATTTAAGAAATGCTTACATGCATACATTAATATCATAAGCAAATATGTACATATGTTAATTTTACGGAAACTCATTTAGTATGGTATTGCTTGAAATTACCAGAAGTAATTATTAAGAAAACATATTTTATCTATTAATTGATAAATAAAAACTATTGGTTTTGTTTTATTTTATTTTTTCTAAATGTCTGTGTATATTAAAAAGCATTTTAGTAGTTGTGCAAGCGAGAATCAATTTAAAAATGTAAACAAATGCTGAAAAATTTAAAATAATGTAAGAATTCAGAAAATATTTGTAACATTATTTTACACCTGACTTTTTTCTTCGTTTTTAAAAGAATATTTCTTTTAAATATTTGTTTTATTTTTAACATTTTCTAAAGTACCAATATTAAAAATTCAATTTCCCAAAAATGTATTTAGCAATGCTAGTAAAATTAAGTATTGAATTTAGTTATTTAATACCAAAGGAAACATCTTAATTACTATAAATTTTGTATTATATTTAAAAATATTCTACTTTTAATGGTAGTCAAATTCAACTTTATTAGCACTACATTTTTAGTGCTAATAAAAAAGTAATGATATTGTATTTTACTATTAATAATTGCATGTGAGATTGATTTTTATTTAGTAAAGAAATAATAATATAATCAAAAATTTAATTTATTAAAAATGGTAAATTTACTAATTAATTTTCTTCTGTGTTTTACAACCTTGACAAAAGTAAGTATTATATGTGTAATACCCATTCAATAGGTAAATTTGAGATTAATACTTTCTCTAAAGCCCTGTATGCATAAAATAAGCATTAAGAAAACTAGCAAGCAGAAACTTGTAAGCTCAAAGTTACAAGTAAGAAGATACTTGCAAAAGACAACTCATACATGTTATGTTCACTTTATTGTGATGTCGCAAGAACGCTTTACACTCCTTTCTCTGTAGTCAGTCAACTCCACGACAAAGTCATTATAGCCCAGTGCTTGCCCCATCCCGTTTCCCCTGCCTGGGACCATCATTTGCGGCAGTGAGTATCTCGATGGCTGCCTGTTAGCCGGAGACAATGAGGCAGAGTCAGTGCATCCGGTTGCTGCATCAGTTTCCTTGCATTCATCTACTCGGTATCCTCCCTCCCTCCCTCTTTTTCTCTGCCCTTTCGCTCTCATTCTTTCTCTCTGTTTTGTTGCTTGCAGCGGCCGCACGGTTGACACCATGTCAGCGGTGTACAATTTATGTGCGTATTGGTGTGGAATGGTGGAGGAGCTGGAGGTGGTTGAGGTGCAGCTGTGGCTTTTGCCACCCGCATGGTGTAAAAAAGGGAAAGCGCTTTGTAAAGAGCCCGCGAGCCAAGCGGGTCGTGTAAACTCCCCCTGCTCCCCCTTGTGAGCCACACCTCTGCTGCTGATGCTGCTGCAGGGGATTGAGAATCGCATAATAAAAACTAGAAAATCTGTGGCCAGTCAATGCGGGAAGAGCAAGCGAAACTGAGAGCGGTCAACTCGTTCTCAGTTTCGATGGGGTTGAAGAGAACCATGAAAAGTGGAGGGCAGGGCAGGGCAGGGGAGCGAGTGGCGAGTTCAGCTTGAGCGGGTTAATTGTTTTTTGCTGACTGTCGACTGTCGACTTAAAAAAAATGAAAAACGAAACGGAATAAAAAACCTTGCACAGCTTTGAATAACTTTAAGCAGCGGCGAACGCCTCCGGGGGCTGGCCACAAAATATTGGCTTAACGTGCGGGGCGTTATATAGTATAGATATATATGTATATATATATAGTATTTTTCAGGGGCTGGCATGCAAAGCAGCCCCCTCCTTCTCATCACATTCCTGCACTAGTCCTGGCCAAGTGTGGCAAGAGCTAAGCGACAATATGCGGTGGCTAAGACTAAGCTCCGAACAGGAGCTGTATTTGGACTAAGCAAAGCAAAGAAGAGAGGAGCACGTGAACTGACGCAGCCGACGGCGTCCAAGTTCATTTGCAGTTTTTCGCCGGTGCCCTACACAAAAAGTTTCGATTCGAGGTAGTCACGAACAAGCAGTTGATTCGTTCAAGTGCACAGGTGAAATAAACCCATCCCCACAAAAGAGGTTTTATTGTCAGCCCGTTGAATGGCGTCCAGGTTGATCGTTTAAAGTTAAAGATAAATAAGTAATTAACTGATCAACAACATAACAAATTCAAGGCCCAGATACTATTTTAATCAGTTCATATAGCTATAGTCAACTTTAAATAAATATTTAATGTGAGTTCTTATAAAAGAACTTATTAAGTTTTATTTTCAGTTACTAGTTAGCAACTTCCTTTAAAAAATACAAACTTACTTTTAAATTAGTGACATATTAATATGAAACTGAAAAAAAAGTTTTTAACGTGTAAAAATATATTGATATAGTACCTTTTATCAAGATTGATTCACAGTTTTTCTATTTGTTATCATACTCTGATATTTCGAACATTTTTCTTTAATTTGAAATGAAATTGTGCTTTATGTTATCATCCAGAAAGATAGTGTCATCAGCATTACTTGCAATAATTTTATTCCAAAATAATTTAAAATAATAAATAAATAAATACAATTAAACATACGTTTGAGAATCAACACTATCAGGTACTAATCTTACAAACGATTCAGTTTAATTCAGATACTATAATCTGAAATTCGAAGAGCGCTTTCGTCTAGTCGGTTAAGTCGGATCATCTTTGGTTGCTTTCCCCGCCCAGTGCTCATTCTTTTTTTTAGACACTGTTTCAGTGGCCGTTGCTTTCGTATTCGTATACCCTGAGCGCATGTATTCCCTATAAATTTTTTACAATTTTATGCAATTGTATAGTTTGCAAAAGTTTGCTGCAGCTATTTTTCGGTGTTGCCGTTGTGGCATTGTTTTCTAACAACAACAACAAAAGAGGCAGTAGAAACAACAACAACAACAGCAACAACAACAGGCACAATAATGCAGCAGTTCGACCCGCCACGCCCACCTACAGCTCTGGCAACTGGCAACTGGCAACTCCTGAACCGCAACGCGCCGAACAAATGAACTCGAATGTCCTTTTATATGCGTTCAGTGTTTATTGTGCCATTTCCTACGCTCTATCCTAAACAGCACTAGGAACTTGGCCAAAATGTCGTCGTTGTTGTTGTTGTTGTTGTTGCAGCTGCCGCTGTTTTTGTTGCTTTCCGTGTTGCAGTTGGCTGAAAACTGAAAACGTCTTCGAGTCCCCGCTGAGCTCGTGCTCCATCGATCCCCGTAAAAAGCACTTGGATTAAAGTTTACATAATTCATTGCCATAGGCTTGGCACAAACTCCTTTAAAGTGACACAGAAAAACGGACGACAAAGCTGAATGCAATAAAATTAAGCATGGCTGACACAAGCAATATGATGCAAAAGTAGAATCTTGCATTTGGAAATATTAGAAAATGTATTCATTTAGATTTTATTTGAATACGAAAAAAAAAATGGCAAAAGTTGCCATTTTCAAAACTGTTTTCTGCGTTTTATCAACACTATTTGACGACGAAAATAGAAGTCATGCTTGACTACATGTTGACTACATAATGAAATAATGCAGTTTTCCATTTAAGAAATAATTTTGATATGTTACTATCATTTTATTTATTTTCCACGTTTTATTAGTAATTTGTAACGCGACATCGCGAAAGTGACAAGATTTCCACCCAGATTTCATCAAATTTCATTCTGTATATCGGAAACGGCTTTTAAAACTTGTTTCAAATTAAATTTTCAATATATTTTTATGTTTTAAAATGGTTTATGCTACAATCTTACTATCTTACTTAGTGCAATCGTCAGAATGCAAACGGTCTATTTTGAAATTCAATTTTTAAGAAAATGGGCAAAAATATAGAAATAGTGAATTTATATGTTCATCCTATTGAGTTTCTTCTAGCGTATATTGCTTAAATAAGTAACTTGAATACATTTTTGGAAGAAAATTTCACAAGATGTGAGTTTTTGATCAATTTTACGTTTTTGGGCGAGGTTTTTGATCAATTTAACGTTTTTGGGCGAGGTGGACCTTTTTCTGGAAATGCCCATATTGGATGAAAGTGGGTTAGTTCAAATTTGGAGAACTGCAGCCGGTGGGTCCGGTATAAATTTCTACAGCATTCATAATCTAATCCTAATAGCGCTGATAATTCCTCGAGCGTCCCAATCCGACTATTCAATCAAAATATATAAATACTTAAAATTATTAAATATTTTTTTTTTATCTATCCCTAATATAAATCCAACAATATACCCCAATACCTATTTTTAAGTAAAAGGTACAAAATCTTTGTTTGGACTTATAAGGCTCAAATAAAAATTTTTCAAAAATATTTTTGCTAGTATTTTTTATAATTTTTTGAAAATCCTAAAAATGACCATTTTAACCCCTTTTTCCTACTTTTTAAACAAAAAGTGCCTTTTTAGCAAATTTCAGAAAATTATAAAAAATACTAGCAAAAATATTTTTGAAACATTTTTTTTGCAGTCACTTCTTAAATTGTGTGTAGAATTTTTTTGCATCAAAATATTTGTTGTAAAAAATCTAGGAAAAAAGTTTCGAAAATTGACATTTACATAAATTCGAAATTTTTTAAGGGTACTTAATGGGTTAAGGAAAGTTTTATATCATTCACACGGAATTGAAATGACCTTTCTATTGATACTAATATGTTAACGATAAGGGAACAATTAAGCCCCCAAATCTCAAAATGTTTGCTGTGCCAATAAATATGTTCGCCAGTGTATATAAGCTTGGGTAAAAATTAGAGTGATTGCTTAAGTTTCGACCGTACAGCTTCAAGACAATTTTCAAATCTCTACAAATTAGGCAATAGACGGTTTAATTTCCCTTTAAACTGTACTCCGGTGGAGTTAGAAATTGTAGGGATTCTGCAACTTCTTTTATAAAACCAATTTTATTCCATTTTCTCTTACATAAAATTTAATTTAAAACAAGGGGGCTCCGTCCCCTTGCTCGCTTCGCTCGCGGGGAGGTGCGGCTACAGTCGAGTTTGCTCGACTGTAAGATACCAAGTGCCAGTCTCCATAAAATAGAATATACTCCGATTTCAACAGAATTTGGACAGGATGTCAAGGACCATTCTATAAGCATATCCTGTCAGTTTGGTTGAGATATCTCGAACAACAAAATGTTGTCCATACTGAGACTTGATTTTCGACTGATCGTTCCTATGGCAGCTATATGATATAGTGGTCCGATCCAAATTTAAAAACAAACTTGATCTGCGTCCGGTATCCAGCAACCTGCAAAATTTGAAGTCTCTAGCTATTACAGTCTCTGAGATCGACGCGTTCAAACAGACGGACAGACGGACGGACCTGGCTCAATCAACTCGGCTGTTGATGCTGATCAAGAATATATATACTTTATGGGGTCGGAGAAGCTTCCTTCTGCCTGTTACATACATCACACAAATCTAATATACCCTTTTTGACCATTTTCAAAGGGGCACCCTGCTTGCTTCGCTCGCGGTGAGGTGCGGCTACAGTCGAGTGTGCTCGACTGTAAAATACCCTGTGCCCTGGCACTACGATAGCCTAATTCGTATTTGCACGCCATTAGTCACGCCGAAGGTTTGAAGATGCCGCATTAAGTTTTCGACTTAATGTTTGTATTCCATCTGTATGATCTAGTGAACCGATTTAACCCAAATTCGATCAAAATGTAAAAGACATAGATTATTCCTAATGTGTGACTTCGGTTGAGATATACAGACGTGTGCGAAATAATAAGAACAGCATATGTGACAAATTATTTTGGTAAAAAAGAGTGTTAAAAAAACATAATTATAATAAACCCTTATATAATTTGAATAGTACACACTTTAAGCTACGTATATCCAAATGAATTCAAATCCTGCTGTGTCTATATCTTTTATAATGGCAATTTTCTTGGGTTAAGTCGAAATTCAGGTGTGCGATAGAATAAGAACAAAGTGAGAAAATAACGGATTGTCGTTTCCTACATAAGTTTCAACAATTTATAAGTATACACTTAGTTGCCTACATTTAGTATAAGTGTGCTCCACCCATTTTCCGGATCATTTAGACACATCATGACTTTATAGAAGCAATGAGAACGCGGCATCTGGAGATAGGAGTATTCTTCCAAGTAATTTCTTCTTCTTGTCACAACTGTCCAAAATTTTTTGTCCATAGCATCTCTCACTTCTATCGTTACATTATTTATTGATGATCCGCTGGGTTATGGCTCGCCGAAAGAGTCAATCCCTCCTTAACATCAATACTGTGGTATCGCTTGAACTCATTATTTTGCCTTGAAATGAGTTTTGGGACATTTCCATGAGGGTATCTCCATTGTAGAACCTCTTAAATTCAGCAAAACACTTTCTAATGTATTTTCAACATGGTAGTTGGCATTCACGGTACCCAGAACTCCAGCCAGAGGATGAACCACATAGGACAAATAAATTCTCTACATCTAAAAAATTATGAATTGATCCTGACACCGTTTGTTATGATCAGTTGAGCCAAATGTGGTAAAGTTCGCTTAAGATAATAAAAAACATAAGGTTAAAAGCTCTCAATAGCCAAAATTATGATGAAATGACCATTAAACACGCTGGTCTGAGACCGATGCTATAGAAAATTGTTGTCTTTTTTTGCGGATATGCTTTAAATAGAATTGTGGGTATCATGGATCTCAACTTCTATTCTAGAATAATACTGGCAAGTGTTATGCTTAAAAAAAGATGATCCACGTTAGATTTATCCTCACTTAAATTATTCAAATCTCATCACAAGTCAAGCGAAGTAGTACTTAGGGTCCCACAATATTGATGTTAAGGAGGGATTGACTCTTTCGGCGAGCCATAACCCAGCGGATCATCAATAAATAATGTAACGATAGAAGTGAGAGATGCTATGGACAAAAAATTTTGGACAGTTGTGACAAGAAGAAGAAATTACTTGGAAGAATACTCCTATCTCCAGATGCCGCGTTCTCATTGCTTCTATAAAGTCATGATGTGTCTAAATGATCCGGAAAATGGGTGGAGCACACTTATACTAAATGTAGGCAACTAAGTGTATACTTATAAATTGTTGAAACTTATGTAGGAAACGACAATCCGTTATTTTCTCACTTTGTTCTTATTCTTTCGCACACCTGAATTTCGACTTAACCCAAGAAAATTGCCATTATAAAAGATATAGACACAGCAGGATTTGAATTCATTTGGATATACGTAGCTTAAAGTGTGTACTATTCAAATTATATAAGGGTTTATTATAATTATGTTTTTTTAACACTCTTTTTTACCAAAATAATTTGTCACATATGCTGTTCTTATTATTTCGCACACGTCTGT